>JAPDNY010000003.1:75065508-75086534 GCA_029375565.1 Gekko gecko | reverse complement strand
AAGTCATCTTTTGTTGTTGTTGTTCAGTCGCACAGTCGAGTCCGACTCTTCGCGACCCCATGGACCAGAACACGCCAGGCCCTCCTGTCTTCCGCTGTCCGCTGAAGTTTGCTCAATTTCATGTTCGTTGCATCGATGACACTGTCTAACCATCTCATCCTTTGCCGTCCCCTTCTTCTTTGACCTTCAATCTTTCCCAGCATCAGGGTCTTCTCCAGTGAGTGCTCCCTTCTCATTTGGTGGCCAAAGTATTTGAGCTTCAGCTTCAGGATCTGGCCTTCCAGGGAACAGTCAGGGTTGATTTCTTTTAGGATTGACTGATTCGATCTCCTTGCAGTCCAAGGGACTCTCAAGAGTCTTCTCCAGCACCACAGTTCAAAAGAATCTATTCTTCGGCGCTCGGCCTTCCTTATAGTCCAACTCTCACAGCCATACATTACTACAGGGAATACCATTGCTTTGACCATGCGGACTTTTGTTGGCAAGGTGATGTCTCTGCTTTTTATCATGCTGTTTAGGTTTGCCATCGCTTTCTCTCCCAAGGAGCAGGCGTCTTTTAATTTCATGGCTGCAATCACCATCTGCAGTGATCTGGGATCCTAGGAATGTGAAGTCTGTCACTACTTCTACGACTTCCCCTTCTATTTGCCAAGGAGTGATGGGCCCAGATGCCATGATCTTAGTTTTTTTGATGTTGAGCTTCAAGCCCACTTTTGCACTCTCCTCTTTCACCCTGAGCAAGAGGCTCTTTAGGTCCTCTTCACTTTCTGCCATCAGAGTGGTATCGTCTGCATATCTGAGGTTATTGATCTTTTCCCCAGCAATCTTAACTCCAGCTTGTGATTCATCCAGGCCAGCATTTCGCATGATGTACTCTGCATATAAATTAAATAAGCAAGGTGACAATATACATCCTTGTCGTACTCATCTTTGGACCCAGCCAAATTGGCAAACTACTGACCAGTTTCTAACTTACCTTATTTGGACAACAGAATAGAGAGCAGGTTGTGGCAATTCAGTTACAGAGCTTTTTGGATGACACTTCCATTTCAGACCTTTTCCAGTCCAGCTTTTGCCTTGGCCACAGGATGGAGACAGCACTGGTCGTCCTCACAGATGATCTCTGGAGGCATCTGGATCGGGGTGGATCGGCAGTGCTGTTGTTGTTGAACCTCTTGGCAGCATTCGACATGATCAGCCATCAGCTACTGATTCACCACTTCACCACTGTCTACTTCCAGTTGACCCAAAGTCTCCATCAGCAGTGGCAGAAGACTACAATGAGGGACTGCCATGACCACAGTAGCCGGAGTTCGTGAGTGAGTTTCAGCCCGACAGTGCATAGCTTGACCACCAGGGGGCAAAACACCAGACCAATTGGCCATGGACTCTCCAGACGTCACACCAGCCCCATGGCCTGCTGCCAGCACTGCGCAGCAATAGTGGGCTCAGATCCCATAACCATGACTCCTCAGACAAAGCCACAGTATTCAACCTGAAAACGTCACTGCAGTGATATCAGTGCCAAAACTCAACCTGGGATCAGGTAAAGGAGAGCTGGGTGGGCTGTGGTAAAGGGATGCCTGTCTAGGATGCTCCACACAGTGCAACAGGAAGGTGGGTCTCTGCTGCTGAGCCACACCTGCCAGTGTTCAACCCGAGAATGTTGCCTGGTAACCAGTTGGGTGCATGGCATTGGTGTGGCGGTGTCGGTGAAGCGTGGTGGAGTGGAGGGGCGAGTGCTGTGGTGGGTAGGTCACTGTACTTGCAGGACCTCATCTTCCTCCTCCTCAGATGTGTCCGTGTGGTGGGCTGTGAAGGTAGGTCTCCTCGATGATGGCAGACTTTTTGTTTACCAGACCTCAGCTGTGAACTGGACTTCCGTGGCAAGGGCTAATTCCATGGCCTCCTTGAATTTGGGGCCTCTGTTAGAGAGGAGCTTCCTTTGGATCCACTCATCCTGCAGGCTGCATACCAACCGGTCTCAGAGTGCGTCCTCAAGGTTGTGGAAGTTGTAGTGTCTTGTGATCCATCGGAATGCTGTAACGCAGGCTGTGATCAATTCATCTGTGGCCATGTTCCTGGTATAGAACGCATGGCGGGCAGTGATGATGGATGGCTTCAGCAAGAAGAAGAGAAGAAGAAGAGAGGAGATTGGATTTATACCCTGCCCTTCACTTGGAGTCTCAGAGCAGCTTACAAACTCCTTTCCCTTCCCCGCCCCACAATAGACACCCTGTGAGGTAGGTGGGGCTGAGAGAACTCTAACATAACTGCTCTTTCAGGAACAGCTGTGCCAGAGCTTGTGACTGACCTAAGGGCACATCAGAGAATGACTAAGAGAATATTGCAACCTGTGTTTTCTGCTGGAGAAGGCCAGACCCCTCATAAAAACATTCCAGTTCATCCTTAACAGCCCAAGGCTGTTGCCCCTGCTGTGCACATTATAGCCTGAAATATTCGGCATTATGTCTATGTTAAGCTTCAAGCCAGGACCAAGAAGGACCAGGATTGCAAGCCTCGACAATCCTATTGGTTGTTGTAAAATTGTAACCAATCAGAAACTGTATAATAGTTATGGAGGGAACAAACCTCATTGGTCTTTATCACTGGAAATGGACCACAGCAACTGCTATGGAACCCATACAGCCACTTGTATAGCAATGTGTGCTTTCACTGGTTAATCTCAGGGTTCTGTCAAAGGTGACAAAGCCTCATCTCCAATTTGCAGACCACCTATTTTCAGGCCTATGGAGCGTAAGAGGTCCTGAGCCTTACCTGGTTAACATGCTGGGTTCACAATACATTTCTAACACTTATGATTCTAAAATTTTATCTTTAATACCTTTAATTGTTAGACTCAGTTTAGTGATATGGCAAGCCACTATTATTAGGAATTGCTTAATTTCACTTTAGCTAAACTCAATAGAGTTTTTATTGAGTGCAATATTTAACCTTGAATCAGCATTCAAGAAGAATTTTCCTCCCTTCTACAATAATTTCCCGTTAGTTTTTTCAAAAACATTCAATTTCAATATAGAAACAAGATAGTTGCCGGAGTAATGCATGATGTCTTCACATCACTTCCGCTCGTACTGAGTCTTTGAAGCCTTGGGCTCATAGAACATTCTGGAAGGAAGGGCTAACCACTCTTGCTAAAGTAGGGCTGCCCTTCCCTACTTTAAGTAGTGTTTTTATTCTAGGTCCTTGAACAGGACAAGAAAAGCCACAGGGGTGCTAGGAAGGCCTGCCAGTAAATCAAGTCAATAAACGGGTGACAGAAAAGAACAAACCAAACAAAAACAGAGAATGACTAAGAGAATATTGCAACCTGTGTTTTCTGCTGGAGAAGGCCAGACCCCTCATAAAAACATTCCAGTTCATCCATAACAGCCCAAGGCTGTTGCCCCTGCTGTGCACATTATAGCCTGAAATATTCGGCATTAAAACCTTGTCATTCAAGCACCAAATTACTGACACTGCTGTTAAAACAAATAACAAATTATCTTTCTTTGAAAAGCCTCATAAAAACAGAGTGTCCAATTTAAGTGTGTGTCTGCCATTTGTTCTGAAAAAGAGGGAAAAGTTCTCACAACCGTAGTCTGTTCCTGCTGAGCCAGAGATAAGTGTGACTCTATCCCCAAGTTCTGTTATTAAATATAAATTATGCATTTTCTCTCGGGGTGTTAACAGCACAACTGTGCAGCCAATAACATAATTCCAGAGCTTTCAGAGTGCTAGTAAACAAAGCAATACAGAGAGCCCATGGCAAACAGAGAACTGTACAGTATATCTCATCCAGCATCAAAAGACAAAAGAGGGGAAGTGACTCCATGGAACCATTTCCAGCCTTTAAAAATTAATTTTAGAAACTTTGACTATACATCTTTTTCTGGGAGGACATAAGGGAATTTCTGAAAAGACGCTCTTAGCACTTCATCTGCATTATTTTTCATAGGCTCCACCTAATTCTTGTATCTCCTATTTTCATTCCTTCACAGGGATGGCTTACTGCCTTTGTGCACTCCCAGTGACTAGCAATCTATTGTTGACACAGTGTGTAAACTGGAAGCCCTCTGGCTGCCCTTGGGTTTAGTTTTTGATTCCTTCCGCCTGCTCTCTTCTGCTGAGGTTGACAGGATCCTGGGTGCTGTTAGACCGACCACGTGCCTCTTTGATCCATGTTCTTCATGGCTGGTGAAAGCTGGTGATGAGAGGATACAGGACCCTCTGATGGACATTGTCAATCTGTCCCTGGATATGGGGTTCTATCCAGAGGATGTGAAGAAGACCATGGCTGTACCATGCTTGAAAAAAACATCTTTGGATCCTTTACATGCAGCCAATTACTGCCCAGTTTCAAATTTATAATTTCTGGGCAAGGTAATTGAGAGCCCGGTAGCCAAGCAACTCCAGGGCTTTCTGGACGACACATTGGCATTGGATCCATTCCAATCTGGCTTTCGCCCTGGCCATGGGATGGAGATGGTGTTCGCCACCTTGACGGATGATCTCCATAGACTGCTGGATCAAGGTGGGTCAGCACTGCTGTTGTTGCTCAACCTCACAGCAGCATTCAACATGGTTGATCACTGTCTTTTAACTCACCACCTTGCCAAGATAGGAGTTCATGGGGTGGCCCTTCAATGGCTTTTCTCATTTCTCCATGGTTGGGGACAGAGGGTGGTGCTGGGAGACAATGAGGGCAACCCTTGTTATGTGGGGTTCCTCAGGGGAGCACTCCTCTCCCCAATGTTATTTAACATCTATATGTGCCCCCTCACCCAGCTGGCATGGAGTTTTAGGCTTGGCTGTCACCAGTACGCTGATGACACTCAGCTGTATCTGTTATTGGACGGCCGCCTGGCTTCCACCCCACAAAATCTGGCTGAGGGTCTGGAGGCTGTGGTGGGATGGTTAAAAAAGAGCTGGCTGAGATTGCATCCAGTGAAGACGGAGGTTCTGTGACTGCAGGGGGGAGGCTTTGGGATTGGAATCTAGGCTTCCAGCTTTTGATGGGCCATTGATACCAGCACTGTCCATCAGGAGTCTGGGTGTGATTTTGGATGCGCCAGCTACACTGGCTTCCAGTGGAATACCAAGTCAGGTTCAAGATTTTGGTATTGACCTTCAAGGCTTTGAGTGGTCTGGGACCAATGTATCTGCAGGATCATCTCCTCTGGTATGTCCCCAGGAGAGCTTTACGCTCTGCAGATAACAACTTGCTGGTGATCCCTGGCCCCAAAGATGTCCAGCTGTCCTTGACCAAGGCCGGGCCTTTTTGGTCCTGGCTTTGACCTGGTGAACTCTCTGCCTAATACCACCAGGGCCCTGCAGGATCTTATGCAATTCCACATGGCCTGCATGACAGAGATGGTGTTCTGTCATGGCTGGCACCCTCTTCCTCTCCCCCTCCCCTTAATTCCGATCTTGTGTTCCCTCTCCCCCTGTCCAGAAAGTGTCCAGGCAGTCCAGAACCAGGATGAAATTTTTAAGGATGCTGTCTGGGACTTTTAAAAAACTGTTATTCTAATTTTGTTATTTTGAATTCTTAATGTTTTGTATATTCATTTGATGGGTTTGTGCCTCTGTTGTACATCACCCAGAGCCTGGCACAAGCTGGGAAGAGGTCATTAATATTTTTTTTAAAAAAATACTAATAATACTGACCAACTGCCTTCCTTCCTTGGCACCAGGGCCATAGCCAGGAATTTTCTGGGGGGTGCCGGGGGCACTAATTAAACATCCTCCTACTGAAATTTCCATGCTTGGTCCCGCCCACCTCTGGTCCTGTTTATTTTAGATTTCCCTTCATTTCCCTTGCCTTGCTGGCAGAGTTGCAGTGGGGAAGGGGATTGCACACACCTAGGCTTCCTCCTGCTCCCAGCCCTGCACAGTGGATGGGAGGAAGCGCTTACGTTGTGCTGCTCCACCCGAAGCAATTATCTAACCCTCCTTCCTTATGCTCACCCCTTATCCGGGTGGGCAGTCCTGCTGCTTCCTCCTGCTGCCAGGGTAAGAGGGTGAGGTGGAAAGAAGGGGGGTTACAGAAATCACTTCAGGCCAGTGTGGCAGCATGGCTTAAGGAAGAAATATTTTATTTATTTATTGTATTAATGAAATGTTGTTTTTATTGTGTTGACGAAATGGTGTTACCCAGGGCTTTTTTTGTAGAAAAAGCCCAGCAGGAACTCATTAGCCTAATAGACCACACCCAACAGCAGAAATTTATTAGCATATTAGGCCACACCCTGACAGCACAGCTCATTAGCAAACTGCCAAGGCACCCTGTGGCTGTGGGGCGCCCGGGCAAGCCGGCCCTAGAAGAAGAAGAAGAAGAAGAAGAAGAAGAAGAAGAAGAAGAAGAAGAAGAAGAAGAAGAAGAAATTGGATTTGTACCCTGCCCTTCACTATCCAAAGGAGTCTCAGAGCAGCTTACAAATTCCTTTACCTTCCCCTCCCCACAACAGACAGCCTGTGAAGTAGGTGGGGCAGAGAGAGCTCTGACAGAAACTACTCTTTTCCAAGAACAGCTCTGCCAGAACTATATCTTGCCCAAGGTCATCCAGCCAGGTGCAAGTGGAGGAGTGGGGAATCAAACCCGGTTCTCCCAGATTAGAGTCCGTGCACTTAACCACCACACCAAACAGGCCAGGGAAGGCACGGGGAGGTATTTAAATGCCTCCCCGATCCTTCCAGGGCCCCCCCATCCCACCTGCCTCAGAGTCGCTGGGGGGGGTCGCTCTCCTGTCCTTCCCTCTGTAGCCACGCACACAGAGGTTTTCACTGTAGTGGGCGTGGCCAACTCTGAAGCCAGCTGGAACTCCGTTCCTGTATGTTCCTGCCCCAAAATAGCCCTGATGTTAAAGGGAAGATTGGGGAAGACTGGGTAGGGGTGCTGCCCCCAGCGCCCCCCTCGCTAGCTACAGCCCTGCTTGGCATTTTATTGACTTGTCATAGGCACTTTAAAGGGGAGCCCCTCCCCTAAGAGCATGCTAGGCACCGTTTTCCCTCTCAAATGGTCGCATGCTCTGAGAGAAGGCGCTCCAGTTCCCTCAGTTCTCCTGAGGTGCCCTGAGCCCTCCCGTAAGACTATAAAAGAAAGGATATGGAGAGCTCACAATGGGGCAGGAGGTTAAGGCATGTGTGCCTGCACAGAAGACAACTCAGTGAACAACAGTTACTTCTAAGTGAAACGCTGTTTTCATCTTTAGTCTTCTGTGCAGTCCCACACTGGGAGACTAGCAAGCTACTTACCATGGGGCTGAGGTGCAGCTCTCACTGCAAGACAGCCTGTGAGACTGCTTTGCCAGCTGACATCTCCCTTCTCACATGCACATCAACCGAATCTTGTTTCACAAAGGCGTCTGAGTTTTGATATCAAAACTCTGCAGATACCAGTGAGAGGAACATCTCACATGAAAGCTGCCAAAGTGGACTGTGCCCCTGTGGAGTGTGCCCTTACTGGGGGATGACAAGGGGGTCCTGCACATTGATAGCACAACCTCATAGCTGCCAGAGTCCATCTTAATAGAGTCTGGGAGGATGCAGCTGTACAAGGTTCTCTCCTCTTGCAACCTCTCTACTCCAGTCCAGGCGATAAGAAAGAGGCAAGTCCTTGTTACTATGCTAGCACGTGGAGAATCTCACGTCTGTCCCACCTCCTTTCAGGAGTGAGAGAAACCAAAACCCACATGCTTCAGGAACACTGAAATCAGTATTCTGCCACCAGGACCTATGTAAGGACGTTCCCAACTCAGACAGGAGAATAGGTCCCACCTCCTGCCAGGTTTCTGGGAATTATCAGCTCTGGGCTAGAGCTACAGATAATTAACACACAATAGTAGCTTTCTAGGCGAGCAGCTTAGGCTCTAGATTTAGCCCTAGAGATCCAGTTACAGCACATCAATCCAACTCAGATCAGTTTAATCTATATAAGATCTTTACTAAGCAAAGCAGTTATATGACAAGAGACATGCAAGGGTTAGAAAACAATGAACAAGCCTATAGCTTTGTAGAGCTCTTACTAAACATAAAAATATATCATAGTTATCAATCCTTGGTCCAGTGACCAGTTAGAGCAAAGTCCATTCTCCAAGGGATCTTAAAGATGAAAGCCATGCTTGCAATGGGCAATTAAGGCCAGCTTGTTGCCCACTTGCAGAATTCAGTGTTGCAGGTTTTGTAATCCAAACAGAGACTAACTCTTAGAAAGAAGCTAACTTCTCAGGAAAACTCTGTCTCAGTTCTCATAGGTGATCCCCCTCCCTCCCTCTTCCGTCACAACTGGATATGGCCATTTATCCAATTGCAAGGGACTTAAGAGGTGTGGTCAGCCGCCATGCCTATGCTGAGGACGGCACGTACGCTGGGCTTTGAAGTTTGGGAAGAACCTGAATGTCTGGCTTTTCCCTCAGAGGTGCCAAAGTGGCTTTTGAAATGTATATCTAGGCCTGGCATCCGGGCATGCCATTTGGTCAGGTGTCAAAAGTCACAGGGACATGTTCTCTGCTGAACCATTTGGGCCCAGTCACTGAACCAGGAAAGTATTTTTCCTATACAGCAGCCTTTCCTTTAGACAGCCCAGAATGCCAGAGGAATAAGGGAGGTGTACTGTGTTGGGACTGAATCATCCCTGATTGAATCACCCCAGAGACTGGCTGAGCTTGGAGCACAAGAACAATAGCCAACCAGGACTCTGGAAGTAACCAATCAAGTAGTAATGTTATGTAAATAGCCTATCACTGCAAGTAGGGTGTGCTTGGGTGTGGCAATTGCATGCTGTTTAACAGAGCTGAGGCTCTGGAGACTTGTCTTGTAGTTTTGCTGAAATCACTGAATAAACCAGAACTGATCACTGCGATGCGACAGGTCCTCTTTAAATAGAATACTAAAGCTCTCTTAATGTCCAAAGTGTGTAAAGTCTTTTCTGCAGTAGAGGTGACAGCAGGACAGAACACTGGAAGTGTAATATCTTGTGACACATGAAATTTAGGGACCACCTTGGGCAGGAACCATAGACTAGAACTTAAAACAACCCTTTCCTCATAAAATATGAAAAAGGGGAGATTTGCCCTAAGAGCAGCTAACTCTCCAAATCTTCTAGCTGAGGTGATGGCCACCAAAAAATATAACCTTAATAGAGAGTAGAAAGGAAGCTAATGGCTCAAAGGGAGCTGACATAGTTGAGCTAAGACCATGGACAAAGACCAATGGGGTACTATGGGAGCCTTGGGGGGAGAGTAAAAATTGCATAACCCTTTGAGGAACTGGTATTGCATTTATCTGCAACTGTTGTTCATCGAGGCCCAATCTAGCATTTGGTTCGCTGTTTTACCAAACCCACACTGGAACAGAAATTCCTTTCTACATTGCATGTCACTTTCACTTTGATTGATTGTCGGATTTTATGGCAGTGTCCAGACTGTGTGCTGCTTTCACTTTGCTTGATCTCTTGGTTTTATGGTAGCCATCTGCATAGATACCAGTGCTCCTGGGGAGGGGAAAGTACAGTGGTGCGACTAGGCAGGGAGATAAAGAAAGGGGACAGAGAAGCAGAGTGGCTCAGCCCCCTTCCAGCCTAGTCCCAAGGGTTGCAGGCAGTGGGACTAGGTTAAATAACCCCCCTCCAACACTGATGTTGTGTAACGCCAGGTCTATCAATGTAAGACCATGGTCATCTGGGACTTTCTGCAGGAGCAGAATGTAGACCTGGGTGTGAGAAGGGGAGACAGTAGCTCTCTCCCAACTGGCTCCTCCCGGGTTCTTGGGCCTTCATCAATCCTGGACTAGGGGGAGGGGGGAGGAGTGGCCTTATTAATTCAGGAGGCTTACTCCTTCAGGGCACTCCCGCCTCTGAGGATCGTGGGCATAGATTGTGCTGGCCTATTGTGGAAGCCAGGAAGAGGTTGGCAATTTGGCTGGTGTACCAACTGCCTAATGCATCAGCCAATAGCTTGCCATCTCTGATGGAAATCATGTCAGGCTGGGCATTGGACTACTCTAGACTGATAGTCTTGGGTGATTTCAATGTCCATGCTGATAATGCAGCCTCTACTCAGGCGACGGACCTAGTGTTGTCCATGATGGCACTGGGACTCTCCCAATGGCTCCCACTCATCTGGCTGGGCACACGCTGTATCTGATCTTCGTGGCGGGGGTTGCAGAGGACCTTATCACTGCTCTGGCAGTGCCATGGTCAGATCGCTCTCCCCTGAGGGCCCATCTGAATATCTCACCCCGACCCTGTTTAGATGGTGAGCGTATTTTAGCTTCCCCATGGAGCCAAATGGGCCCTGTGTGGTTTCAAATGGCTCTGCGGGATCCGATGCCCCCTGGCTGCTTGCTCAATGAGCTTGCGGAGGATCAGCATGTTCCATTCTTTGCAGCCATTGATGAGATCTCTCCCCGACACCTTCTGCGCTCCCACACTAGGCTGGCACCCTGGTACACCCAGGAGTTGCGGCTAATGAAGTGAGAGCTAAAACAGCTAGAGAGATGGTGGCGGCACACCTGCGACAAAGCTACAAGAACATCTTATAGGATGTTATGAGATCCTATGAGATGGCAGTTAAAGCTGCAAAAGAAAGAGAACTAAGCAGCCTCGATTGCCTCTGTGAGCTCATGCCCAGCCCAATTATTTAGAATGATTTGGATTGTGATGACTCTGCCACAAGGCAGATCAAACATTAGGGAATTGGACATTGGCTGTGAGGCCTTTGCGAGCTATTTTGCTGGAAAAGTCTTGTCACTCCGCCATGACCTCCCCACCACAGTTGAAACAGTGAGCAAACTCGAGGCCCCGTGCACATCTTTTCAGGTTATGGATTGTTTCAGTCCACTCAGTCTAGAGGAAGTAGACAAATTGCTTTTAACTGTATGCCCTACCACGTGCCTCCTTGACTCGTGCCCATCATGGCTCATCAAAGTGGGTCATGAGGGGTTTTGAGGTGCCCTGAGGGAGATTATTAAGAAGTCCCTCTTGGAGGAGTTGTTCCCTGGGGCACTTAAGGAGGCCGTGGTTCATCCCCACTTGAAGAAACCATCACTGGACCCAGCCGAATTGGCTAACTACCATCCAGTTTCCAATTTGCCCTATTTGGGCAAGTTAATCGAGAGGGCTGTGGCAGTCCAGTTACAGTGCTTTTTGGATGACATTTCCATCCTAGACCACTTCCAGTCTGGCTTCCATCCGGGACATGGGATGGAGACAGCACTGGTCGCCCTCACAGATGACCTTCAGAGGCATCCAGATCAAGGCAGATTGGTGGTGCTGTTGTTCTTAGACCTGTCAGCAGTGTTCAACGTGGTCGACCATCAGCTACTGATCCACCGCCTTGCTGACACTGGAGTTCAGGGGCTTGCCTTACAATGGCTCGCATCCTTTCTTCAGGGTCGGGGACAAAGGGTGACACTAGGGGAACAGCTGTCCTGAAGGCATCCACTGGTTTATGGAGTGCCCTAAGGGGCAGTGCTTTCCCCAATGTTATTCAACATCTATATGCGCCCCCTTGCCCAGATTGCCCGGAGGCGTGGGCTTGGGTGTCACCAGTACACAGATGACACCCATCACTATTTGTTGTTGGGCAGTCAGTCTGACTTTACACCGGAAGATCAGGACTGGGCATTGCAATCTGTGGCTGGTTGGTTTAGACTGAGTTGACTGAAATTAAATCCAACAAAGATGGAGGTCCTGTGCCTGAATTGGGGCGGTTTGGGGGTAGGGAACCTACTTCTGACCTTCGATGTGGCACAGTTGGTGCCAGTGCTGGAGGTTAGGAGTTTGGGAGTGCTCATGGATGCTTCCTTAATCATGGAGGCCCAAGTAGCAGCCACTACCAGGCCAGCCTTTTATCATCTTCGGCTGATTAGGCAGTTGGTTCCCTTCCTCAAATGCAACGGCAACAATGATCCACCCAATGGTCACCTTGAGACTGGACTACTATAATGCTCTCTACATGGTGCTGCCCTTGTCCTAAATCTGGAAGCTGCAACTAGTACAGAATGTAGCAGCCAGGCTGTTGATGTGTATCCCCATGCGGGAGCACATCCCGCCTGTACTGAAGGGACTGCATTGTCTGCCAATAGCACACCGGATTTGCTTCAAGGTGCTGGTTTTAACCTTCAAAGCCCTATATGGTCAGGGTTCGGCATACCTGAGGGACCACCTTTCTCCACATGTTCCCCGGAGAGCACTGTGGTCAGGGATGCAAAATCAGTTGGCCTTTCCAGGCCCCAAGGATGCCAGGCTGGTGACAACCAGGGCCAGGGCCTTCTCGGTGGCAGCTCCATCCTGGTGGAATGAGCCCCCTGAAGAGATCAGGGCCCTGTGGGACCTCTTACAGTTTTGCAGGGCATGCAAAAGAGAGCTCTTTCACCAGGTGTTCCGACTAGGGTGTCCCTGTGCCCTGACTTTACCATCTTTCACCTCCAGCCTGTGCCCTGGCCTACCCATCGTTGTCTCTAGCCTGTGTCCACCGCATAATAAGTGAGTAAACTGAGCTGGTATGAAAGTTACGGGAATCATATGGTCACCTAAGCTATATTAGAAATAATGTTTGCTCTTGTTTTATTTGATAATGTTCCAGCTTTTAACTGTGTTTTAATTGATTGATATTTATATGTTTATATCGGTTTTAATTGTATTTATGAAATGTTGTGTAAGCTGCCCTGAGCTCACCTTTGTGAGGGGGGTGGGATATAAATTGAATCAATCAATCAATCAATCAATTTATGGCCATTTTATGGCCATTCGGGGGCAACTCTGCAGTCAGTATGGCTAGTTAGTTTCTACTGCTGTATTTTTCTCTTTCTCCATGTCACTAATGGATTGGGGAGGAAGAGTTACATTTGTCAGTGTGTTTTGTTGTTTACTCAGAGTTTCATATGCATGATCCCCTTTCCCATTGTCCTCGATCAGATGTTGGGCACATTGAACTCTTCTTTGCTTTTCTCCTGTAGATGTTCCTGCTTCCCTGTTCTCAGCCCATTGAAGCCTTCAGCTTACAGTTCATTGAATCTTTGGCTCTGCTCTGATGACAGACAGTTCTTTCAAAGTTGTTCCAGCTTTGTTTTGTGCTGCTGAAAATCATCTGTAACTGTAAATAAAACCGGAGACAGAAGCTCCACATTCTTTCAAGGCCTCTTCTACTTCTTTTCTACTATTTTCACCACTCCTGTTCCTCTTCCTCACTAACTCTTGATACCCAATCCTTTAATCTATCCTCTTCTCCCTCTTCCCTTGTTTCTAACTCGATTAAACTGTCTTTATTTAATTTCTCTATATCAGACTGGTCCTCTGTATCTGACTGGTCTGTAGATTGATTGGTATCTGAAGTCACAGTTAACATTTTAATACCTGTAAGACTTTGACTCTCACTGGATTGAGTGGGCTCAGTCGTAAAGGGTCCCCCCTGTTGAGTGTCTCCAACGTCCTTATTCATTTCTTTTCTTGTAGATTTTCTTACTTGCATTTTTGGTCTTTTTTCTGGCAAGCCCCTTGGGGTTTGTTGCCCAGGTACATCTTCCATAGGATCACTCCATCAGTTTCTTCATTATCGGGCCTTGAGATATCACTGGCCTTTTGTCTGATTGTATCAAATGTTGAAGTCTTATTTTCATATAAGATAATGCCTGTAGAAACCAGTTAACTATTTCCTTTTTTGTCATTCCTTTAGAGAGATCACCACCTTCAGCCCAAAATGGTACACTTTCATCTGACTTTTCTGCTTTTTCCCAGACTCTCATCATATTTTTTAGGACTGTTGCAATACCTTCTTCTGACAACCAGTCTGGGATGGCATCTTGTGTTGTTCTCGCCCATCGACCAATTAATTGTCTATAACTTTCAGAGTTGCAGACCTGCATAGCAGGCTTATGCCATATCTTTATATTCTGTTGGTGTCTCTCCTTTCAGCACAAGAAAGAGTACTGTTTTTTGCTTTGTCAATAAATTTCCACAGTGCATCCCTACTCTTTGTTGCCTTTATTGCTGTAGGCACTTGGAGAAGGCTAATCTGACAAAGAAGAAACCCCCCAAATATATCCTTTATGGCAAGATCTTCCTTTATCACAGAGTCATCTGAATTTCCCCGTCCCAACAGAGTGTATCCATAGTTCACTGGCATTAATTTTTCTTTTTTCCCATTTATCACTTACTGTCTTTTCTCTTAGATCGTTTTTGTCTTTTGTCTGAAGTCCCTATTGTAAAGGTGCTTTGCATTGTTTCAAAACACTTTGTGATTACTCATGTTTTTCTTCATGTGACTATTCTTGTAATTCCATCTGTCTCAGAATCTGTTTGCCTAATTTCTGGGAACGTCAACTGTAACATTTCTAGATGGAATATACTCCCTCTGTGTTAGTGGAGGGTCATTACAGAAAGATCCCATTAGCAGAGAGGATTTGCCTGTGTGCAGCAGGGAAGGTCAAGACAAACAGGCATATTTTGCTTCACTGCCACTTCTACCAGGAAATCAGCACGAAGATTATTGCACCCTTGCTTGGGAGGTTTTCTGCTTGCTCTGAATCTGAAATTATGAGGAAGTTCCTTTCAGACACAAATCCTCAGCTCACACTCCCCTGGGCCAGATTTCTTGCAGCATCATGCAGAATTTGCAGGGAATTAACACAGAATGTAGCTGAACCATGTTCAATCTGTTCAGTGATTTTAAGAATGTATAGGCCATTCAGTAATTTTAATATTGTACATTTCCTAAAATTTATAAGACTCATGTACATTGCTGTAACTGATCTTGTGATCACTGCTGTAACTGATCTTAATTTCACCACCAGGTGAATTACCACAGGGACCAATGTTCAATCCTGGCCTAAAGGATAAAAGTATTGTGGTGAAGCCATAACTGCCTTAATACTTAATCCAGCCTCACAGCATGCCCTGTGTATGAGCCAAGAGGGGGAAAGGCAGCTGAAGACACCATCGTCTCCCTGCTCCCAGTTCCACCACAGCAGCCGTGAAAGACTCAGTTCCCTGATTTGAGTCCAGCAGCATCTCAGAGACCAACAAGACTTTGGGGGTATAAGCAAAGATAGAAGAGTTAGATTTGAATCTTGTATTTATTTTTAATTTTTTAATTTATATTCCAATTTATATCCCACCCTACCCCGCCAAAGCAGGCTCAGGGCGGCTCACACAAATAAAACACAGATTAACAATCCACTCATTAAAAACCAGCAAAACAATTCATTAAAATAATACAATATTATATACTAAGTGCTAGCGATGTTATCCAATATCGCAACGATGGTGGTGCTGCGTGAGTGCATACCATATGATGTTAATTTCCAGCACTGATCTTACTTGAAGCGCACAGGCTATCGATAATTCACCAGGAACCAGGCTCTACAGTTGTTAGTAGTGAGTCACTAGTGATGGTGGCGGCTCCTAATTGAAAGCCTGGTGGAAGAGCTCTGTCTTGCAGGCCCTGCAGAACTGTAAGAGGTCCTGCAGGGCCCTGATCTCCTCCGGGAGCTCATTCCACCAGTATGGAGCCGCCACCAAAAAAGCCCTGGCCCTGGTTACAGCAAGCCTGGCATCCTTTGGGCCTGGGAGGGCCAATCGATTTTGATTCCCTGACCGTAGTGCTCTCTGGGGTATATATGGGGAAAGGTGGTCCCTCAGGTAAGTTGTACCGTAGAGGGAGCTTTAACTCTCGAGAGCTGATAACCCTAAAATTTTGTTGGTCTGTAAAGTGCTACTGGACTCAAAAGCTAGCTGTACTACTGTAGTCCAACATGGCTGCCTTGTTTCCCCAAGAGAAAGAGCCAAGAAAGGGAAGGAACAGGGTGAAGGTGTCATGCACCTCTACTCCCAAGTCTGCTTATATGAAGTCCACCCTGAGCTTTCTCGTGTCAGTAATGTTTTATTTGCTTACTTTTTATTTTGAAATTGTTTTTCAGTACCTATGGAACTACTGAATTTTACATTTTAAAAAAAGTTTTAAAAATTTTATATTCATTTCACATTGATACCAGCGGGAATCACATTTCTTGCTGTTAACTTTGATGGCTGTTCATCCAGTACTTCAGTGACGTTTACAACTATTCCATCTCTCATCCAAATGTATCAAGTATCCAAAGGTACCAAATGGCATCCAAAGGTGCCAAGTATCTAGCAGATGAGCCCCACTTTTTGAGGTAATTAAACACACAACGTAAGTTCCACCATTTAACTTCCAAATATAATGCAACAACCTCTGACAGATTTTGAATGCCTTATTAAAGTATCATTTCAATCTAAAAAAAGTTTAGTTTCACACATTTATGGAATTCTTTGGGGGCAAGAAGAAACCTCTAACATATCAATCAATTTGGAATATAGAATGTAGCCGTGAACTAACAGATATTTGGTCCTCCATTTGGGCCACATCTCCTTTCCACTCCAAAATTATAGATGTGTACATGAACTCCTTTAAATTACTCTCACTATGGTATCTTGCCCCTAAAAAATTAGCTCACACTTCCAAAGCATTTAGCGCAAAATGTTGGGAAAATTGTGGGGAAATAGGAAGTTACCTTCATTGTTGGATCTCCTGCCCCAAGATTGCCCCTTTTGGGAATCTGTTCTAATAATGGTTAAATCCATTACAAACCTAGACCTTACTCTTACACCAAAGCATTTGCTCTTGGGAGACTGGAAATCCTTGATGTGCTCATCTTCAATTAGAGAAAGGGTGTTTCTATTAATATACGCAGCAAGAAACACTATTGCCCTAGCCTGGAAATCATCACAACCACCCACAATCTCTCAGTGGCACCAAAAGCTTTGGAAATTATACATGGCCAAGCTCACAGATAATCTGGATAACATTCTTAAGTCCTCTAGACAGTCCTATTTCTCATCTATATGGCTACCTATACTGGAATACTTGTTGTCTCAAGGGGAAATTCCCCAATTGGTAGTTGATCTTGGAATATATTTTTATATCTTACTAAGTGATTACACTGCTGTAATTCAATATAGATCAGTTAGATCGATTATTGTTTACTTACCCAGCGACCTGGTACATTGTTCTGTTTTACGCATTCTATTCTATTCATTCTATTCTATTCTATTCTATTCTATTCTATTCTATTCTATTCTATTCTATTCTATTCTATTCTATTCTATTCTATCACTCTGTGTGTATGGTGTTGCTTGTTTGTTATTTCTCAATAAAATGTTAATTGTAAAAAACACCACCACACAACGTATTTTTATCTGTAACAGTATGATTTACCCTTGAATTGGGTGAAATTCTCAGGGATTGTACCCCTTCCTGCAATGACCCACCCTGACAAATTCCAGGCAGATTACAGGAATACTCAGTTTTATAAGGCAATTCTAATTGCACAGGCAGAGGTAAATAGCTGGCCTCTCTTCAGGATAACAGATAGCACTTTGCTTCTTAAAAGGACTCTGTACTCTTTGCAACTGGGCACTGGCACAAAGACTTGGAATCAGACAGTCAGTGGGAGCTTTGTGCCTCCCCGACTCATATGAGCCTTTCCTCAGCATGACTAGGGGCACACAGGCGGAAGCTGCAACTGTCTTCCCCCCCATACTGTTCCTTCGTAAAGTGTCCCATGAAGCTACTACTTTGCAAAATTTATGTGTAGCCACAGGATGCTTTAAGGAGGAGAAAACAAGACAGCTGCCACTTCTTCCTGTGAGGAACAAAAGACTGCATGAATCTGAGAAACACAAAACTCCCACTGAAAGCCTGATTCAAAGGCCTCGTGTCATTGCCTAACGAACATGAGGACTTGGTGGCACACGAAGAGGCCTGCAGTTTGTGTTGTGTGCTTAGCTGTGTCCAGAAGCTATCTTCTTTATGCCTAAGAAAGATTTCTAAACAAGGAGTCATCCATTTGTATAGTGCAGAAATCTACAAGTCAAAATTCCTGCTAAACGTATCTCAGCATTTATTAAATTTTAGTGTTTTAGTTTTCCCTAAGGTAATGTTATGAAATGTTAATGAATTACTGGCACAAGTCAGTGTTCTGCAAACTCTTGTTTTAATGGTGCTGACAACTGGACAGACCGTGAGACTTTCAAGTTACGTTAGGAAGAGAAAGATTAGGGAAGGAGTTGAAGATAGGGACTTCATAGAAAAATATGAAACTTTCCAAAACCAACCTTGGACTGGAAGAGGGAGGGAGAAAAATACTGGAATTTTTAATGGCTTCAGGCTACTCTAGAGTAGGACTGCCACATGCATATGAAAGGCTATGCTCGCCATCTATAAATGCTCCAAGATAGTGGGAACAGGGTGCAGCCACTGCAGTGTCTAGTCTTCTCCTCTTATTGTGCCTTCGCCCGCTCTACTTTTGCACGCTGCAGCAGGGCAGTAAGGGGGAGCCCTCCTACCACAGCAGGCCAGCAGAAGAGGCTCAACGATGGGATCTGCCTTTGAGTTAGAGTGGCTGCTTCTGTATTTTTAGAAGTGTAGGCTCATTTTTTGGAGCGAAAGCTCAGCTATCCTATCAATTCTACATTATGGCAACAAAACCCTGAGCATGACGACTAATTTGTGATCTGTTTAGAAGGTGCTAAATTGGAAATGGCAGGACACCAGTGCATAAGTACAGGTGAACATTTGCTGTGACTGCTGCATTGCTAGTTCATGGGTCTTTGGAACAGATTTTGAAATTATTTATTAATATTCATGCCATAAAGTATGGCTTTAAAGCAAGCCAAGAAACACACTCTCACGTAGGAAGTCAATCTAGACTTATAACAGTACTCTCTTCCAATCTCACACTAGTGAAATTACGATGCTGTTCTTCCTGAATCCCAGAGAGATCTTCTGATTCCAGATGGCAGGATACTGCTAATCCACTTAAATCATGTCCAGCTGCAAAGAAAGCAACATTTTTGGCAAGAAGGCCATCAACTTCAACCTAAGGCTTACACAGGACAGCTAGAGGTGATGTTTATTAATGGGAAGAATTGGGCAGCTTCTTCAAGCTTGAGACAGACCTGTCTGTACATTTGACAAGAACAGCCATCCCTGCTAAGCACACATGCCTGAAAAGGGTGGCTGTACCAATGCAGTGATTAGAGGAAGGTACTTTGTACATGTTCAGTTTATACAGCTAGTTTATAGCTGTTAAAAGGAACTGACAGTTCCTGAAACTGCAGTTTCAAGTTTTAGAATCTCACAGCAGCACTCTCCTCTCAAAATAACTTACACGAATTAAGTAACAGGAATTACATGAATTTAATAACAACATAATCCCATACATAAATAACAATGTTCTGTTCCTTATTTGTAAATTAAAGATTATTACGGAATAAGAATAAGAAACAGCACCTTGAACTGTGCCCAGTAGTAAACTGAGAGCCAGTGTAGATGAGCTAAGACTGGAGTGCTATGGGTAACTGCTATGGGTGTAAAATGAGCTCTGATTCACAAAAGATTATGCTAGAATAAATTTTGTTAATCTAAGTTACCATTGAATTTCTGTTTAATTTTGCTGCAACAAACTAATTTGGCCGCACCTCTGGGACTGGGGAATCTAGAAATTCTCTAACCCCAGAGAAGCAGCCAAATTAGTTTGTTGCAGTAAAACCTCAGAGTCCTCCCCCCTTGCCCGATGGCAACCAAGTCTCAAGCCACCTTCTGGGGAGGGTGTGTGGCAAAGCTCCCCAGGGCCCTGGCTGTGGGTCTTTCCCCCTTTCTGCACCCTGCCTGCCTGAGTTGCTGAAGTCTCTCACCTCAGAGTCCTCTCCCTACCCCCCAGTGACCAAGTCTCAAGCCACCTTCTGGGGAGGGTGTGTGGCAAAGTCCTCCCGTGGGCTCCACTGGCTGTGGGTCTCCCCTCGTCCCGCCCTTTCCTGCACCCTGCCTACCTGCCTGTGTTGCTGAAGTCTCTCACCTCAGAGTCCTCTCCCTACCCCCCAGTGACCAAGTCTCAAGCCACCTTCGGGAGGGTGTGTGGCAGTCCCCGGGCGTGGCTTTCCCCCGCACCTCCTGCCTAGCTGCAGTCTCATCAGAGTCCTCCCCCACCCCCCAGTGACAAGTCTCAAGCCACCTTCGGGAGGGTGGTGGCAAAGTCCCCCGGCGCCCCGCCTTCCTGCACCCTGCCTACCTGCCTGTGTTGCTGAAGTCTCTCACCTCAGAGTCCTCTCCCTACCCCCCAGTGACCAAGTCTCAAGCCACCTTCTGGGGAGGGTGTGTGGCAAAGTCTCCCTGGGCACTGGCTGTGGGTCCCCCCGCCCCTTCCTGCACCCTGCCTACCTGCCTGTGTTGCTGAAGTCTCTCACCTCAGAGTCCTCTCCCTACCCCCCAGTGACCAAGTCTCAAACCACCTTCTGGGGAGGGTGTGTGGCAAAGTCTCCTGGGCACTGGCTGTGGGTCCCCCCGCCCCTTCCTGCACCCTGCCTACCTGCCTGTGTTGCTGAAGTCTCTCACCTCAGAGTCCTCTCCCTACCCCCCCAGTGACCAAGTCTCAAGCCACCTTCTGGGGAGGGTGTGTGGCAAAGTCCCCTGGGCACTGGCTGTGGGTCCCCCCGCCCCTTCCTGCACCCTGCCTACCTGCCTGTGTTGCTGAAGTCTCTCACCTCAGAGTCCTCTCCCTACTCCCCCAGTGACCAAGTCTCAAACCACCTTCTGGGGAGGGTGTGTGGCAAAGTCTCCTGGGCACTGGCTGTGGGTCCCCCGCCCCTTCCTGCACCCTGCCTACCTGCCTGTGTTGCTGAAGTCTCTCACCTCAGAGTCCTCTCCCTACCCCCCCAGTGACCAAGTCTCAAACCACCTTCTGGGGAGGGTGTGTGGCAAAGTCTCCTGGGCACTGGCTGTGGGTCCCCCCGCCCCTTCCTGCACCCTGCCTACCTGCCTGTGTTGCTGAAGTCTCTCACCTCAGAGTCCTCTCCCTACCCCCCCAGTGACCAAGTCTCAAGCCACCTTCTGGGGAGGGTGTGTGGCAAAGTCTCCTGGGCACTGGCTGTGGGTCCCCCCGCCCTTCCTGCACCCTGCCTACCTGCCTGTGTTGCTGAAGTCTCTCACCTCAGAGTCCTCTCCCTA
>JAPDNY010000003.1:75033928-75059319 GCA_029375565.1 Gekko gecko | reverse complement strand
GGCTTCCGGCCGGAGTTAAAATGGCGAATTGACGCACTTTGCGATTTGTGCAGAGTGAACGGCGGTATCTGATGACAGTTTGGGCTTTACCTGGCCCAACGCAGCACTCCCCAGGCGGGGGAGTGGCAAGCAAGCAGCCAAGCCTGAGAGGGAGTTGAGATCGGTGTGGATAAGCCTTGGAGGAGGCTTGTTTACACTTTGATCTCCTTCCGCGAAGAGGGCAGTTGCAAATCAGCACTACAGATACCAGCCGGGCTGAGAATTCAGCATAAATCTGTCATCTACCGGCCTCTTTAACACCAAGATTAACATGGGTTACAGAAGAAGCACTGCGAAACCCCGAGATTACGAGTAAGGTAACAAATGAACATTCGCTTACCGGTTTGAAGAAAAATGAAAAAGTAAAACGTACGGATAAGCGTATAAAGCTCTAAAGAACTAATCCGTTTGATTTAAAAGTAAAAAGAAAGCTTTCCTTCGGAGAAAACGGCAGAAAAGTGACTTTGTTTTGCATTCCTGTGGTCAGTTAAGACTAAACTTTGCGTAGTAAAAACGAAACTGACTGTGACTCTATGCTACCGGAAATAGGCTAGAGTGGATGTTTTTCAAGTTGTTTTACCGGAAGTAGTCGGATGTTTTAAAGTGTGACACCGGAAGTTGGATTACCGAGACGGACAGCTACACAGGAAGTTTTAAAAGAGCCTACTCTAGCCAAAAATCCATAGAGAAATTGCGCCCGCCATTTTGAGGAGGACTAAATTTTAAAAAGTTATTTTTAAACCGAAAAAAGTACTGGAAAAAGTTATAAAGGTGGCGAATTGACTTTAAGACTGATAATATAAGGATTGTTTAGTTCTGAATCTGCCTCCAAGACGGATTTGAGGTCAAGACCAAGGGCCGCCTCATCACCAAGTCCAAGAATGACTGCAAAAGAAAAAAAAGAATGGCAGGCTGCCATGGAGGTGATGGAGAAAAGGATGACAGAGGTGGTGCAGAATTTGGGAAAGCAAATAGAATCACAGTTACAACAACAGATGCAAATACAAATGGAGCAAATAGAACAAGTGCAAGTCCAAGTACAACAAAAAAATATGGCAGAATTGAAAGAACTGGTACTAACAGAAGTGGCAGGGATTAAAAAAGATACGGAAGAAGTTAAAAAAGAGGTTCAAAGTCTGGTGACAAAATCAGAAGAAATGGAACAGAAAGTTAAAAGAACTCTCCAAGAAAATATAAGATTGGAGTCCATGATGGAATATAGGGCTACACAGAATCATCTGAGGCTGAGAGGAATTGAAGAAGAAGAAGATCAAGACATACGGGCCTTAGTAATTAGCACGTTGACAACCTACATAGGGGAGGATCAAGGAGATTTGGAAGCAGACTTTGACTTAATTTACAGAGTAAATTCAGCTTATGCCAAAAGAAAGAAATTACCCAGAGATGTGATTGTTCAATTGGTGACTACAAAAATGAAAGAAGACATCTTCAAGAAGCAATTCACACAACCGTTGGAAATTGATGGAAAGAAGATAATAATTCTAAGAGAAATTCCGAGAATGATTCTACAAGACAGAAAGAAGTTCAAGAAACTAACAGATAGGTTGAAAGAAATGAGCATCAGGTTTAGATGGGAAATCCCACATGGATTGTCATTCTCATACAACTCGGTGAGATTTACAATCAAAACAGAAGGAGACTTGTATAGATTCAAAGAAAATAATTTTGATGATTTTAAAGACATTTAATTCCAATCACTGATGGATTACAAATTTTTATCTTGGAATGTAAATGGACTAAATTCACCAAACAAAAGAAGATTAGTGAATCATTGGCTAGAGAAACAAAAATGTAATATAATTTGTTTGCAAGAAACACACATCAGAAAACAAGATAATAAGTATTTGATCAATAAAAATTGGGAGAAGAATTTCATTCATCAGCAATTAATAAGAAGAAAGGAACAGTGATATATATCAATAAAGAACTGGAACCTAAACAAATCTTCTCAGATAAGGAAGGCAGATATGTTGGCGTGGAAATAACGATGTACAGAAAAAGGACATTGCTTGTAAATATATATGCACCTAATGGAGCAAAAGAGACTTTTTTCAATGACTTGACAAGAGAGTTGGACTGTTTAAATTACGACCAAATAGCTTTTGCAGGAGACTTTAACGGCACAGTGAATAATGCATTGGACAGAAAGTCTAATGCAATTGGAGAAGTGGTTGGAAAACTGCCAAAGAATTTTTTCCAGCTGATGAGACAAGAGAAATTAGAAGACGTTTGGAGGAAGTGGAACCCTAAGACAAAGGACTATACGTTTTATTCTAACAGACATAATTCCTTTTCTAGAATTGATATGATTTGGATGTCAGAGGAGATGGCATTAAAAACGCATAAAATCGAAATTCTACCAAAAAATAACTCAGATCACAATCCCTTACTTTGGACATCAAAAGAAAAATTAAAACAATTATATTGGAGAATTAATGAGGATTTACTGGACCAAAAATTAATTAATGAGACACTAAAAAAAGAAACGAAAAACTTTTTTGAAATGAATTTGAATAAAGGTACTGATATACAGGTTGTATGGGATACATACAAAGCGGTAATGAGAGGTTTGCTTATCTCACTGAACTCTAAAGATAAAAAGCAAAGGATGCAACAACAAAATGACCTTCAGGAAAAAATTCGACAAAAAGAAAAGGAGTTAAAGAAAAAACCAGGGAAGAAAAAAATCATTAAAGAGATTCACTTCCTACAGGATCAAATGAATGTTCTATTAAACAGAGAACTATACTGGAACTTGAAAAAATTACAGCAAAATGCATTTGAGGGTGCGAATAAACCAGGAAAATTTTTAACGTGGCAATTGAAAAATAGAAAAGAAAGAAATTCCATAAGTAAGATTACTGAAGATGGAAAAGATGTTGTGGACTTGAAAGGTATAAAAAGAGTTTTTTTAAAATATTACGCCAAACTTTTTAAAAAGAAAGGAATTGATCAACAGAAAATGAAGAAATATTTGGAGAATATTGAAGTACCAGTGCTGGGACAACAAATTAAAGAACAATTAAATGGATTAGTAACAAAGGAAGAGGTAATAAGGGCGATAGAAGACGCAAAATTGGGCAAAGCTCCAGGTCCAGATGGCTTTACAGCAAAATTTTACAAGAAAATTAAGGAGGAGCTAACCCCTATTTTAGTACTTCTGTCAAATGAGATAAGAATGACCAAACGGATCCCAGACTCATGGAAGGAAGCAAATATTTCACTTATACCTAAAGAAGGTTTGGACTTAACAAATGTAAAGAATTATAGACCAATTTCGCTATTAAATAATGACTACAAGCTATTTGCAAAAATAATTTCGGAAAGGTTGAAAAAATATTTGAAAGATGCTATAACGGAAGAACAAGCTGTTTTTTTACCAAATAGACAAATTAGAGACAATTTGAGAGTGGTGATTGATGCAATAGAATACTACGACAAACATCCAGAAAAAGAAGTTGGATTCCTCTTTTTAGATGCGGAAAAAGCTTTTGACAATTTAAATTGGGAGTTTATGTTGCAAGCAATTGAAAAAATGGATATGGGACAGTCTTTTTCAAATATGATTGTGGCAATATATACTGAACAAAAAGCAGCTTTGAACATAAACAAAGAAAGAACAGATTTCTTCCAAGTTCAAAAGGGAACACGACAGGGCTGCCCGCTATCTCCGCTATTGTTTATTTGGATATTGGAAATACTATTGACAGAGATAAGAAAAGAGAATAACATTGAAGGACTTACAGTGAAAGGCTTTACGTATAAATACAGAGCTTTTGCAGATGATGTAATGTTTATGATTCAAGATCCAATTGAGAATATACCACGATTGATGGAAAAAATAGAAGAATTTGGAGCAGTTGCGGGATTCTGTGTTAACAAAAATAAAACGAAAGTGATGTGTAAAAATATGACGAAACAGAGACGAATTGAACTTCAAGAGAAAATACAATGTGAAGTAGTGACAAAGACTAAATATTTAGGAATTGAATTGACTATGAAAAATATTGATCTGTTTAAAAACAACTATGAAAAGGTTTGGCACAGAATCCAGCAAGACATGAAGAAATGGGACACCTTGAATCTATCGCTACTGGGAAGAATTGCAACTGTAAAAATGAATGTTTTGCCTCGTTTGATGTTTTTATTTCAGACTATTCCAATACTGAAACAAAGGAAAATACTGGACACGTGGCAGAAAGAATTATCGAAGTTTGTATGGGCAGGAAGAAAGCCAAGGATTAAGATGAAAATCTTATGTGATGCAAAGGAAAGAGGAGGACTACAACTACCAAATTTAAAACTGTATTATGATGCCGTCTGTTTAACATGGTTGGAGCAATGGGTCAACCTTGAGAATAAAAAGTTGTTAGCATTAGAAGGTCATGATAATAAGTTTGGATGGCATGCATATTTATGGTATGGAAAAGTAAAAATGGATAAGTTTTTTAAACACCACTTCATAAGACGATCACTGTTCGAGACTTGGATGAGATATAGAAAATTCTTCTCGGAAGAAAGACCACTTTGGATTGTACCAGCAGAAGTGATTAATCCATATTCAAGAAATCAAGGTCTAGATTGGTTACTTTATAAAAGTCTTTTAAAATTAGAAGGGAAAAATTTTGTATTAAAAGATAGATTTGATGTTGAATTTGAATATGATTGGTTGAAATATAGACAGATTTATGACTTATTTAAGACTGACAAAAGAGAACATGGTTTTAGAGAAAATAATATGGAAATTGAAATTGTATGGGTTGAAAAAGGGGAAAAAATGATTTCAAAATTGTATAAGGTTTTATTGAAATGGTATACTGAGGATGAAATTGTAAAAGAGCAAATGATAAAGTGGGCAGTAAATATTAACAATGAAATATACATGTCATCTTGGGAATATTTGTGGAAAAAGTCAATGAAAATTTCAACTTGTGTGAATGTTAAAGAGAATTGCTTTAAAATGATGTATAGATGGTATATGACCCCCAAAAAAATTGCTATTATAAATGAAAGCATGTCTAACAAATGTTGGAAATGTAAGAAAAATGAAGGGTCATTTTACCATATGTGGTGGACGTGTGATAAAGCCGTAAGTTATTGGACTGAGATCCACAATGAGATACAAAAATTTTTGAAATGTACTTTTAAGAAAGACCCACAGATGTTATTGTTAGATCTTAAAATGGAAGAAATAAATGTAACCAAGAGAACATTATTATGGTACTTAATTACAGCAGCCAAATTGATTTTTGCTCAATATTGGAAGCAAGATAAAGTACCTGAAACATGGGAATGGATTAAAAAGACGCTGTTTATGGCAGAAATGGACAAATTAACAAGAAAGTTAAACAACGAAGAAGATGAAACTTTCTTTGAAGACTGGAAAGACTTTCAAGAATACTTGTTGAAAAATTGGGATGTTAAACATAGGCCCCGGTCACACGGGCCAGAAAACGCGCGGGGGAGGCGTGGCAGTTTGCCCTGGAGCTAAATAAGGTGCGGTAGCCCGATCATACGGGCCACCGGGTTGCCACACTCCAGCTCTGCGCCCCGATCACACTGCGGTGCTGCAGCGCAGCAAAAAAGCAGCACAATGTGCATGTGCCATTGGGGGGCGGGCCGCTGTCGGTGTCTTGTGTGTGTGCATGCGCTGTTCAGCGTTGGTGCGCATCACGTGGAAACTGACAACATCCGGAAACCCCAGGGACATGGGCGGGCGTCGGAAGCCGCGGGATACTGGCGCTCCCGCGATCAGACGCCAGCCTTTGCCCCGGGGTTTCCGGAAACTAGTACTTCCGACCTACTAGTTTTTTACCCCGCGTTTTCCAGGGGAAGCCGCGGGTTGGCCACGGGAGCACTACGCCTCCCAGATGTGCTCGTATGATCGAGCACGGAAAGTCCGCAGGGCTCCCGTGCCTTCAGCGGGGCAAATGCTCCGTGTGAACAGGGCCGTGGTTTGATTTGTTTTGATAGCTATTAAGAAGAAATTGAAGGAGAGTTAGACTTTTGATTTGTTACTGTCAGTGAGAGAAAATAAGTCTAGAAGTAATTGTAATAGAATAAGAGAGATATTAATGGGGTTGGAGCAGTGCGGGAAGCCTTGTTTGGGGGGTGGGGTAAAAGAAAATGGATATGTATTGGTTTGTTTAAATTGTATGATCATGAAATATATCCAATAATAAACTGTATTTACAAAAAAAAAAAAAACTTGCACGTGTGTGTGTGTGTGGGGGGGGGTGCATGTGCACACAGACATGCATATACTCCCAATGGGAAATATCACTGGTTTATTCCATGTACTCTGTAGGTCTCACACCCACACCCTGGTTAAATATTGGAGAAAAATAATTTTATCATTATACTTATGACTTCATCAAACTTCTAAACTTTTAATGGAAAGAGCAAACAAGTATTGGAAGCAGGAAAAGTGTTCATTTAAAATTTACTTTCTTTTGAATGTTTTAGTAATATTAAGGTATTGGAAGCAATGCCCTGAGGTCACTAAGGTTCTTTGGCTTGAGTGGCTCGCTAATAAACCGCACAGTGAAACAAACGATTCTAGGCAATAAAGGGTAAAAAATATTTATTCAAATAAAGGAATACCTCACAGCTAAGAAATTCAGCGAGTTAAAGCAGGAATTTTGCTTATATGCTCTTCTTGCTCCTCCTTACTTTACATCATCATTGACATGATTTACACATGCTCAGTTTAGATCTCTTTGTCTGGTCAGTCATCAATCATATATTTGACAAACAGGATGCTACTTGGCTGCATTTCAACTCTACAGTGCAGGTGCTTGTCTCATTAAAATTGATTTATACATGTGTTTATTCTTATGACTGCCATCCTAGACTCCTTTTACCTTTGAATGAACTCTCAGGCTGAGTTCATTTTCAGTACATAACTTAGATGTTTTCATTATAAACATGGTTGCTTTACATGGATACATGCATATAAAAGTCATTCTATAGGCTATTTTCATAAAAATATATAAAGGATACATTGAATTACAAAATTATGGCACTTATTTTAAAAAAAAACTTTCTATAAGCATTCTTCTAATATTTTAAAGTGATCTATGACATAAAGCTTTTATAAATGCACTGAATCTATTAGTTTTTATTTTGGACCCCCTAGAACATTTTTATTCATTTAAAAAGAGTTTTAAAAACTTCTAAACTTGTAAAACAAATTGTTTTACTATAAGAACATAAGAAAAGCCAATGTTGAATCAGGCCAATGGCCCATCTAGTCCAACACTCTGTCACACAGCGGCCGAAATATACCAGGTGCCATCAGGAGTCCAGCAGTGGGGCCAGGACACTAGAAGCCCTCCCACTGCTGCCCCCTCCAGCACCAAGAATAGAGTGCATCACCTGCCTCAGACTGAGAGTTCCCATCTATACCCTGTGACTAATAGCCACTGATGAACTTCTGCTCCATATGTTTATCTAATTCCCTCTTGAAACTGTCCATGCTTGTAGCTGCCACCACCTCCTGTGGCAGTGAATTCCATATGTTAATCACTCTTTGGGTGAAGAAGTACTTCCTTTTATCTGTTCTAACCCGACTACTCAGCAATTTCATGGAGTGCTCACGAGTTCTTGTATTGTGAGAAAGGGAGAAAAGTACTTCTTTCTCTACCTGCTCAATCCCATTCATAATCTTATAAACCTCGATCATGTCACCCCTCAGCTGTCGTTTCTCCAAGCTAAAGAGCCCCAAGCGTTTTAACCTTTCTTCATAGGAAAGGTGTTCCAACCCTTTTATCAAGCTAGTTGCCCTTCTCTGCACTTTTTCCAATGCTATAATATCCTATGGTCAATATGAGTTTTATTTGTCTAATACAAATGTTGTACTTTTTAATTGGCTTCCAGTTTGGGGTAGTGGTTAAGTGTGCGGACCCTAATCTGGGAGAACCAGGTTTGATTCCCCACTCCTCTGCTTGCAGCTGCTGGATGACCTTGGGCAAGCCATAGGTCTGTCAGAGCTGTTCTTGAAAGAACAGTTTCTGTCAGAGCTCTCTCAGCCTCATCTACCTCACAGGGTGTCTGTTGTAGGGAGGGGAAGGGAAAGGAGTTTGTAAGTCGCTCTGAGACTCCTTTGGGTAGTGAATGGCAGGGTATAAATCCAATCTCCTCTTCTCTTCCTCCTCTTCTTCTTCTTCCAGGTGTGTGTGATTATTTATATAAATTCATCTTTTAACTTTTCTGCTTATTAATAGCTTATGGATCTTTGCCAGGTTAAGTGTATAATGGTCTCTCATTAAGCAAGCATCCTTTTGTCTTAAGCTTAATAGCTTTCTATAGCAAAGCTTAAAATAATTCAGCTTATTCCTGCTCTTATAAATACCTTATATCTTAATCTTAGTAAATATTCAGCTTTAAACAAAATATAAAGTCTTAAAAACACACAACAGATCAAAAGAGGGGTTTCTTCTCTTATAATGTCCTCTTGTTCACTCCAATTAAGCTTTTCTGAAAACATCTTTACCAATTATTTCTAACTCTCTTTAAAGTAAAGGATGCCACAATAAATCTTTAACTTTGACAATTAATTATTGTGGTGCTCCTGTTATTTCAATTAAAACCCTTTTCACTGGCATCACACCAATTCAGGTCATTTAAGTGTCTATACAAACAAAGTCTTTTCCTTTTTTTAAAAGAGAGAGAGAGAGAGAGAGAGAGAGAGAGAGAGAGAGAGAGAGAGAGAGAGAGAGAGAGAGAGAGAGAGAGAGAGAGAGAGAGAGGTTGCTTATAGACTCCAATAGTTCAATATTTATATGTTAAAGCATTCTAAACTTAAGGAAATAGAAGCCTAATTGATTTTTCCTCATTTAAAGTTGCTAAAAGTCATAAACTGCTGTGAACTTTTAACCTCATTCTTTGAAGCAAAGGCTGGAACACTGATCGGCAATTGTGATAGGTCTGGTTCATACCAGCTTAATTAAAAGGGTGAGGTAAGAACATCTGGTTATTAGAACTGAACTACCCCCAGTTAGAAAAACTCCTCTGTTGTCACTTAAATTTGATTTAAAACACATGTTCTTACAATTCTGCTTAGTGGTTTAACAGTTTAATTCTCCAGGAGAATCCCAAAGAATTTCTCCCAAAGATTCCTGGAAGTCAGGAATAATCAACAGACAATCATTTGAACCCTTGAATTGTCCTCTACAGTATTAATGCTTTTTATACCAATCATCTCAATTCTTTTTTTTTAAAAAAAATATTTTTTTATTTTATAAAAGACAAACAGAACATATAAACATAAAATCAGGGATTTCATTTATGTCATTGTTTTACCTAGTTGATAACCTCATACATTGTCCAGTTAGACTTTATACATTTTTCCACCTTATATTTTTTATATATAACTCTTACATATAGTTAAATATATCATTCATCTTTTCTTCTGTTTAGGTTATATATCTATAAAATTTATTTATTATTCTTCCATCTATTTATAAAAACTTGATGATGTATTCTCGAAGCTTCCTTCCTTATGTCCTCTCAAAATTGAAGTCAAATCGTCCATCTCTGTTGTTTCAAGTATTTTATTTATAATTTCTTCCTTTGAAGGGACTTCATTTCTTCTCCAATATTTAGCATATAGTATTCTTGCAGCAGTCACTACATGTATAATAAGATATAAATCTTGCTTTTTTATATTTTTCTGGTATTATATTCAATAAAAATAGTTCACGTATATAAGGTACATTATTTTTTAACATTTTTTGTAACAGTTCGTGGATCCAAGACCAATATTTTTTAACTATATCAGATGCCCATCACATATGAAAAAAGAGCCCACATTTTTTGACATTTCCAACATTCGTTTGGTAGGTCAGGGTATATTTTTGCAAACTTATCTGGGGTCATATACCATCTATAAAACATTTTATAAATATTTTCTTTGTATGAAGTCACTTTAGTAATCTTTACATTTGTTTTCCAATTTCTAGATCATTGGTCTAGTTCAAAAACATGACCCACATTCTGTGCCCATTTAACCATACAATTTTTAACTATTTCATCTTGTGTTTTATCTTCTAACATTAATACATATAATTTCTTAATCAGTTTCTTATCAGTATACAACAGTATCTTATCTATTTCTGTTGCTTTTCGATAAAAACCCACTGACTTGTCTTTAGTGTATCTTGATTCTACTTGTATTCTTTCACAGCCAAAGGAGATAAAAAGACTCTATGTCTCACTTTCTCTTTTATGGCAGGTCATATAGAATCATAGTGTTGGAATGGATCAAAAAGCCTTGTTGCCCAACACCTGTAAAGCAGAGCCATTCATTACCATTCAGTGATATAGGGGGAGGGCTTCCTCTGCTTGTCTTCATTCCATGCCATTATGTGCCAAATGCAGAAAGCATATGGGCTGATGATGAAAGGAGATGTGACAGACAGAGGCTGAGTTCAGACTGGCAGTTTGGTCCGATATAGGCATGTTTCATAAATGGATTAAATGGGCCAGTTCACACAGCCACAGCTGTTAGGCATTCCCCAGCCGTACACAACCCGTTATGACGATTCCCTACCACATCAAAAAAGTACCTGGTGAAAACCGTAGCAAACCCTGGAGAGCACATTGATCCCGCTTCCCAGAACTGTGCACGCTAAAAGCCACACGAACAAGCTGCATTGATAATTGCTGCTGGACCTATGCACATAGGCATATGTTGTCAGAGTAAGAAAAAGCTGCTTACAGCCACGCCTTTGCCAGGGATGGGCCAACAGTGCAAATGCTCCCTTGCACCTCCTCCCCAGGATGCTCCCGCATCAGTATGTGCAGTGCAAACGGGAATCCCCAGCACAACTTGCTCCGGGTCTTTTTGCCCCGCCTCCCTCATACTTCATACCGCTAGTCTGTCCTCAGCCAGAGAAACATTTTAGTTTCATTTTGATATAGCAGCTACCTACAATTTTATTTAAAATGATCACCAAGATGCTCTGAGAACAAATTAACTAATTTCCTCCAAGAAAGGGGGAGGTGTTTCTATGGAGCCTCTGTTATCCAGGGGCTGCAGAACTAGGGTACATCTAGGGTTGCCAACCTCCAGAGATCTCCCAAAACTACAACTGATCTCCAGACTACAGAGATCAGTTCCCCTGGAGAAAATAACTGCTTTGGAATCCATCCCTTTTCCAAACACCACCCTTCTGAGGCTCCACCCCTAGATCTCTAGGAGTTTCCCAGACCATAATTGGAAACCCTAGTACACCGGTCAGATGCCTCAGTAGGAGAAAAAAGAATTCAAGGGAAAGAACAATATGGCCCTAGCAACCCCTTTATGCATACTTCTAAAAACTGTGGAGTGAACTTTGCAGGCACAAAGAAAACAGCTTTATATCTTAAACTAGAAATAAGGCCTGTTGTGGAAATGAATACAGCAAGCTCTAGAAAGAGGTTCTGGGAGAGTGCCAAGGCCTTGGACACTCAGTGCCAATTTGCTGTGGCAACCTCCTCAAACCCCACCCTCTCCAGGCTCCACCCTGAAATCCCCAGGAATTTCCCAACCTGGAGTTGGCAACCCCATCCCAGCTAACCATCAACCTACTGTTATTTGCCCCTCTGACTGCAGCTGATTTCTGCCCTCCCTTCTGGAGATCAGTTGTAATTTTGAGTGATCTCCACCCCTCACCTGGCGATTGGCAATAATGGTTCCCAAGGAGGGAATGGCTGGTTGGAGGGTGGAGTCAATGGCATTGTACCTGTCTGAGATCCCACACCTCCTCAAAGCTCACCCTCTCCAGGCTCCCCCCCCCTCAAATCTCCAGGAATTTCCCAACCTGGAGCTGGCAACCCTATCTCCTTCCCAGCCAAGCATCAACCTGCCATTATCTGTGCCTCTGATTGTATTTATTTCCACAACAGGTCTTATTCCTATGAGATTTTATGCTGGTGTGCAATACATTACTCTCTATGATCAAAACCTTCCAGGTATTCCCATACCTGGAAGGTGACCACTTACCTTTATGTCTACAGATAGATCTCCCTTTGAACTTAAACCATCAAGAGGTCCAGTACCCTGCACAAGTAGAATATCAGGGGGAAAGATTAAGATGGGCCAGTGAATTAGATAAAAAAGTAAAAGAATGTTTAACATCTGAAAAATTGCAGAAATATACATCAGCAATTATAAATCCTGACACAATTCAGGACCCCTTAACAGACTCACAGACTCTCATTCAGGATCTCAGTTCTATTCTGACAGCCCCGGTAGGGAATAGATCACATCAACATCATAGAAATGACAAACCTTGGTTTGACTCTGAATGTTGCCATGCAAAAAAGGAACTAAATTATCTATATTTTCTCTCTCTGGATAATAATCCAGAAAGAAAATCTGAAGGCCAAATAGCTTTATTGAAACAGAAAAAGCTATACAAAGGTATTACACAAAGGAAAAAGAGAGAATATACGCCCCTAGCGATCAGGCAGAGATTGCATAGCTTGAAGGAACTTGTTTTGGCCCTCTCTCCCCCACTCCTGCACTTGCAGCTGTCCTGCTCTAACTGCCAACTCCTAAGAGCATGGTCCCTGAGCTATACCCTTGGATTCCAGGCTGAAGCTAATTTCACTGAATGTTCTCCATGTAAAAAATCACCTTAGCAGATCAGCAAGAAGTATAAGCCTGAACCTTCCCCAAGTATGTCAGAAACATAAGAAAGGCAGAAGGATACTTTGCCAACAGCCAGAGGTTCATGTGTCACTGGGCGTTTATGACCACACCTTAATAATTGTACCTAAAAGCTCACTTCATTCTGACATGTCAGACTGGCAACCTTCCACTACCCCCTGTAGTGTATTTTGTGTTTTTGACTGAAAACCTGAAAGATGGGGCTTGCTGCAGCTCCTTGATTGATGTGAGCTTGATAAGATGTCATCTGAAAACCATGATGTAAGAAGGATAAATGAATAAAGAAATGTCTACTGTTCTTTCAGCCCATTTTTATCAGGTGGTAATTGTTTATAAAAATCTTAATTCTGATTAGTCATCCTCCTTTACCATGACAAAACATCCAGATTTCAAAGGACAAGCTATAAACCCCCAAATTACACCAGACTACAGACATGAGGGCTAATTGGCTGAAATGCTAAAGGAAATTTCCATCTTAAAAAAAAAAAATCTTTTTGGAAATGAGAAACTTGTCTTATAAGAAACCATGCAACATTAGCCATCATGTGCATAATATTTCACAGCAAACAGGAATGTGTTCTCTTTAGTTTGGGAATAGTCATATACCGAGTTAGACCAATAACAACCTACCGGGATCAGCAGTGATTCTCCAGAATATCAGTTAGAAGTTCCCTGAGGTAACTGTTCCCTGAGATAATGTTGAAACTAAAATGGACAGGAATTGAAACTGGGACATTTTCCATGCAAAGCATGTGCAGCATTACCACTGAGATGCATGGCCTCTCCTCAGCAAATCACCATCAATGCCAAGGCAGAGCTCAGCAGCAGGATTCTTTTAATTTCTTTTCTAAATTGCCTGTTCAGTTGATGCCTTTATCTCTGTACATTTGCCAATGAATAACTTTCTTGTTTTAAATTAGATAAACCTGTGGCTCAAAAACACCTTTTGAGCTTCTGTAACATTACTGGTTGAATAGGATACTGAGAAGTTAGAATTACTCCATTTCAAATACTCTATAGTGTCTTGGCAGTTGCCATCTCTCAAAATGGAGTCCACTCTTGACATTTTCATGCACAGGACAAATGTGCATAGAGGGCCCCAAGCCTTCTCATGAATGAATACACTGTCCTTGCTTCAACATACAAGCCCTTAGGGATACCAGCCTACAGGTGGGACCTGGGGATCCCCTGGAATTACAGCTCATCTCCAGACTACATAAATTAGTTCCTCTGGAGAAAATGGATGCTTGGAAAGGTGGGCTGTATGGCCACATTGAAGTCCCTGTCCTCCCCAGGCTCCATTCTCAAATTCCAGGAGTTTCCCAGCATGGATCTGGCAACCCCACCCCTGTCCCCCATTGGTTGTCAAGGGGGACCTGATAACCCTAAGCCCTACGCAAGTTGGCACTGTACCCATGTGTGGTGAGTGTGTATAGTCAGGACCAATGTGTTTGGTTACTTATGAGGGAGGGGCCCAGCACACTTAGTCCTGTACCCACTCTAAAAACCTTTGATCTCTATATCAACATGTTGTGTGCCCAGGTCTTATAGTTGAAGGAGAAACTGGTATACAGGGGGCTGGTGGCAACTATCTTAATCTGTGGAAACTCCTAGAGGAAGAACTCTTACTCAGATTGTTGAATACCTTCTGGGTTGTTGTTGTTTTTTTTTTAAAAAAGTGGCCAAACATCTTTGGATGATTGTTTCTTGACAATGCTTATAGAACAAAGAACCAGAAGTTATTCATTTTTTTTTATAATTAAGGCACATGATGCAGGTGATGTTACCCAAATTGTTGGGGCAATTAGCTTTAAGGAGACAGGGTGAGAGAGGGTAATCAGGATTCTCCACCTATGTATGTGGAGAGTTTTCCCTTAAGAAAACTCTCAAAATAAGCCAGGTAGATGTTCAACCAGAAAGATTTTTATTTAAAAGAAAAGAATAAAACAAAAATGCAAACAATATACACACATGCAAGAGCTAGCTAAGAAACACAGGGAGGAGACAGGAGATAGAAGAGTGATAATTACCAGTCTTGAAAAAAGAGGTCCATAGAAGCAGCAAAATGACCAGTATTTTGTGAGGAAAAGAGAGCTCAACAAAGTGAGGATGTATGCAGAGGATTCAAGACACACACTATATAATACATACTGGGCACTCTTGATATAGAGCAAAATGTACTCTGGGGCAAGCTGACATATTTGCCTGAAGAAACAATAACTTGATGGATTTTTTTTCTAAGATAGACAAAAGCTGTAAGCACAGCTTGATGACCCTGCAAGTACCAGATAGAAAAGCTAATGGATGTGGGGAATAGAATTAAGACTAGATTAAATGGCACCTAATTAGGGTAAGTGGATGCAGAAGAAGTAAGGTTGGACTTGATGAGATTAGTTCAAGGTGAGTCAATAGATCCTGATGGACCCATTGTCCCATAATCATGCATGTCTCCAGGGCGTGGAGGCAATAGTGGACAGCCACTCTTAATCACCTTCCAAAAATACTTGCCCAGGATTGTTCTGACTGGCATCCATTTTGTGTCATTTTAAGCCAGACAGTGTCCTGCAGTTATGATTTTTGAGATGATATTTTAAGGCAGGTGTTTCTTCCTCTGTGAAGAAATGCAATTTTTCTTTGGAGGTTTGAAATGAGCAAAATCTTCACTCTGAGTTTTAAAAGATTTTTCCCCATCTCCAGGCAGAGAGCAGGCAGGAAGGGGGAGAGGTCAGTTCAGTTTCTTTCCAGATGTACCTCAGTTCACCTTCATACAAAAGCTAATAGAACTAGGTGGAGAGATAATGGGTGAGTAATAGAGATTTGGAGGAATTAAATACCAGAGGGACTTCAGGAAGGAAACTTCAGGAAAAACTTCTCTGACCTGGCCTGACCTGGTCAGTGGGTGGGGAAAAGGAGAGGTGATAAAAGCAAGGGAGCAAGGAGGAAGATCTCTTTGGTGTGGAGTCCATCAGAATAGGCGGAACTCATAACTGAGATCTGGAGGAGGCAGCCATTGACCATGTGCTGGCCTGAAGAGCTGAAGGAAATTTCAAGATAATGGTTATTCAGTAGAGATCTGTAACTTACTAAGCTAAGGAGCCTGTCCAATATTTTAGCATCTGATAGGGCATGTATAGAGAGAGGGACAGAGGAATTGCATTTTACCCATTTCTTTTGAATCCCTTGCTTAATCAGATGTTGTGCTAAAAGTATGCTTGTGAGCATTTTCTTTTTAATAAATACTTTATAACTTTTGTTGCTGGTAGTGACTCTCTGTAACACAAAGATCTCCACCATCTCGGACACCCTATTTTATTTATTTATTTTAGAATTTTTTATTTTGTTTTTCTAATCTACATTCCTACAGGATCTGGGGAAGGGATACAAACTAAAATCAAAAGTAGCAAGGATCATGATACAAATGGTTAAAATTTGGATATTTCCCACTTGCCCATGTAATAAAAAGTGAGTATTATAAAAGTATCCTGTCCTTATATATATTTGAATGTTGGTTCCAGAACATTCTATGCTTGCCATAATTGATTCGGCTCAAGAACTGGCAGTCAGAAGACACTGGCCAGGGCTGACTGGCTGCTTTGCAAAGTCCCACCCACGTCAGCCCTGGTCAGTGTTTTCAGCTCAGTCTGCTCCAGTCCTCCGAGAGGAGAGGACCGTCTGGAGTGTGAGCGCAGGGACAGGCCCTCAAGGCTGAGGCAAGTGAAAAAAAGTCCTTTTGCTCCCCCCCCACACCATCCCCTGGGCCTTCTATGAGGGGACTAGGCCCAGAGAAGGCCTTTTCCGCCCCCACACGCCATCCCCTGGGCCTTCCATGGGGGCAGTAGGCCCAGAGAAGGCCTTTTCCGCCCCCACACGCCATCCCCTGGGCCTTCCATGGGGGCAGTAGGCCCAGAGAAGGCCTTTTCCGCCCCCCACACGCCATCCCCTGGGCCTTCCATGGGGGCAGTAGGCCCAGAAAAGGCCTTTTCCGCCCCCCACACGCCATCCCCTGGGCCTTCCATGGGGGCAGTAGGCCCAGAAAAGACCTTTTCCGCACCCCACACGCCATCCCCTGGGCCTTCCATGGGGGCAGTAGGCCCAGAGAAGGCCTTTTCCGCCCCCGCACACCATCCCCTGGGCCTTCCATGGGGGCAGTAGGCCCAGAGAAGGCCTTTTCCGCCCCCACACGCCATCCCCTGGGCTTTCCATGGGGGCAGTAGGCCCAGAGAAGGCCCTTTCCGCCCCCCCATGCCATCCCCTGGGCCTTCCATGGGGGCAATAGGCCCAGAGAAGGCCTTCTCCGCCCCCCACATGCCATCCCCTGGGTCTTCTATGGGGCACTAGGCCCAGAGAAGGCTTTCTCCGCCCCCACACGCCATCCCCTGGGCCATCTATGGGGCACTAGGCCCAGAGGAGCCCTTCTCCACCCCCACACGCCATCCCCTGGGCCTTCTATGGGGCACTAGGCCCAGAGGAGCCCTTTTCCGCCCCCACACACCATCCCCTGGGCCTTCTATGGGGGCAGTAGACCCAGAGAAGCCCTTTTCCGTCCCCCACACACCATCCCCTGGGCCTTCTATGGGGGCAGTAGACCCAGAGAAGCCCTTTTCTATCCCCCACACATCATCCTCTGGGCCTTCTATGGGGGCAGTAGGCCCAGAGAAGCCCTTTTCCCCACACACTGCCTACTGCCCCCGTAGAAGGCCCAAGGGATGGTGGGGGGCAGAAAAGGCCTTCTCTGGGCCCAGAGAAGCTCTTTTCTGCCCCTCTTCCCTTCCTTTCCCCCTTTTCCTTTCTTCCTCTCTCCTTTCTTTCACTCTTCCCCCTATTCCTTCCTTCCTTCCTTCCTTCCTTCCTTCCTTCCTTCCTTCCTTCCTTCCTTCCTTCCTTCCTTCCTTCCTTCCTTCCTTCCTTCCTTTCTCCAACCATCTCTCCCTTCCACCTCCCTCCCTTCCTTTCTAGGGCCCGTTGTCTTCCACCACAATGGGCTTTGCTCCCTAGTACTTTATAAAAGTATAAAGTATAAAATAAAAAGCAAACAATCCCAGTCCATTTCCAAAGTAGTGTGTACTTCTTAGCTTTAAGTGTATAACAGGCTGTCAAAATTAGTCTATTTTGCTTTTTTTTCCCCTCTAGGCTTCTTTTTATCAAAGTCCAATTTAAATGTTAAAGGTTTAGGAGCCGCAGCCCCTAATTCTGCTTCCAAATTGAATGATTCTGCAAAGCTTCTTGAGCTGTTATCAGAGCTTTTCTCCTCGTTATCTTCTTCAGCTTCTTGTACTTTGTTATCCTCCACTGTCTCAGGTCCCTCTGTTGCTTTCTGTTGTTGTTTTAAGAACCTTTTCACTTTGAGAACAGAGTCAATGTTTTCTTTTTTTTCATTGAAGTTGAAGATGAGCCCTTCCGGTATTATGCATCTGTATGGTGTGTTACTTTGCTGTAAGAACATTACCAAGTCTCTGTATTGTCTCCTCTTTTTTGTGATTTCAAATGGTATGTCTAAGTACTTTCATTGGTTCTCCTTTAATTTTCAGAAGTATTCCATTTGTCACTTTCAGTGTTGTATCTCTTGTTGATCTTTTAGAGAATTTCACATATACTTCCCCAGCTAGCTTGTTTTATATAAATTCTGGATATGTGTGATAAACCAAGTCAATATCATTTTGTAGAGCTTCCGCTGTTAAGCCCACCACAGGAGCCAATTCTTCACTTAAAATCTCATTCAAATTCTCACACTTCTGCTCCTGGATGCCTAGAAATCTTAAGACGTATGCTGATTTTTCCATTTGGAGGAGAAGAAATCGTTGTTGTCCAGAGATTTTTTCTTTTTCCACTACCTCCAGTCTTTGTCCAAATTCTTTTTACTGAATGTCATTTTTTTTTCAGCTTCTTTGCTATCTTCTGTCTTTGTTGAATTTTCTTGGAGCTCTTTCTACAACATCTCAAACTTTTTGTTGAGGTTAGTCGTCTGGTCCAGCAGAGGGCGCAAAGCTGCAGCCATCATTTTAGGAAAGTCTGTAGTTACTTCTGGTTTAGTAGCCAGAGATGATGTGCTGGCAGTTCCTGCTGCAAATTTCCCTTTGGCCGCCATTTTTTCTGCTTGCTGCATCATTGTTTATATTAAGAGAAAAGTTTTTAATAGTCTCTGAAAGCCTGTATATTTATCGGTTCTTGCTGCTTTCGTCACACTAAGTCAGATATATGCTCCTTTCAAGCCACATTCTCAGACCCCGCTTTAAATTCAGTCTTTTCGGGATCCGGTATTCCCTTCCCCTTTCTGCTTGATTGGGGCTTTAGCGTGACTTTACTACTATTGATTTGGTGGATGGTTCACTAATAGATAGATCAACTCACATAAAAAAAACCCTCACATTTTTATTCACGCTTCTTCAGAAGGTAGGGAGAATCACCTTTCTTTGGATCTCTTGCACACTTTGTCCAGTGTGTGCCTCTGGTGCCATTGCTGGCTCCATGCCATGGGAGCCTATCTGGGCAAAAGGAGCCTCAATCCCTTGGCTGGCCACCTTGGGAGAGGACTCTCATGTACCCCAGGCTACAACTCCCCTACAAGGAGTCGAGTGGGTCCAAGATAAACTCAAACCCTTCCCCATTGGCACAGTTTACGGGTTACTCACAACAGAGCTGAGATGGAGCATACCCAGCCGCAAGCTGCCAAAAACTGGAAGTCTTGGACATGCTATTTAAAAAGGAGTGCCAGTAGGAAGGCAGTCAGTTGGCAAGTGGCTATTCCTCCAATGGTGCACAAGGCAGTAAAGGGCCCTGTGGAAACCAGATGCTAGGCAGTGGGAGATACACAGTCAAGGCCTTAGAATGTAGAAGGGAAGCTGGGAGTCCTGATCCTCCCAGTGGGCAATTCCTACAAAGTTCAGGTGGTGGCAGCAGGTTACCTGAGAAAGAGAGAAAAGCCTCTCCGGGTGTGGCGAAAACCTTGGAGGAAAGGGTGGAGTAATGTCTGCAGGCCAGAGCAGACCAATTCCTCCACAGCCTCTCTAAGCTATAAACTGCCTCTCTCTGTGTGTGGAGGGGTGTCTGACTGCTAACAGTGAATCATGTTACACCTATTACCTGTCATTCTAACTTGTATGAAAGTTCCTTCCCAGTCACAAACATGATGACCAGATATTGATCTCAAGTAAAGTCCATCTACTGAGGCCCCCATTGTTGATTAGTGCTCAAATCCCTGGATGTATAGCTTAATCTTTCAACAAATCTGGGGGATGGAAGGTATTGGATCAGGAAAACAGTGCTGGGGAAGAGGGAATTCAGCTTTCCTCTTCTGATCCTCTGATTGAACTACTACTCCCCTGGTGTACCATTAGGTCAAGCAGGTAAGAAAGCTGGCAAAGCCAGGGGTCCTCCCCTACCTTTATGAATCAAATAAAAGTCCGAGGGTAGTGAGGAAATGTCGGGGGGCTAAGCCTTAATTCTCCCTCCTTGCACCATGACTCCAATCCTCCTTTTTAAGGCTAAACTACACACTGGAAGATACCATCATCGATCCCCTAGCCTGCACCCTATCTAAGATGTCAAATGTTCCTCACTCTTCTCCTCATATGATCCTGTATGTGGCTGTGCCAGTAACTTTTTATTCTACCCTATCACCCTTTAAAACATTGTTAGAATAGAACTCTTTCAAGTGATGTAAGTTAAGCTTTTATATGAGTGGTGCCTCAAAATGAGTACGCAGCTGAAAATGTGAAATGCATGAACTGACTCCTCAAGTAACCATCCCTTCCTTTACCATTATCATTCATTCTGTTTCTCAGTTCTGTGGAACTCATAATGCCTCTACTAAAGACAGGACATCTCCTCAGCCCCTTCAATTGCAAACTCGGTCGGTAGACCTCCAAGCCCCTGTGAGAATGCTTTAAAAGTGCTTTCTGCAGTACAATAGCTCTCCCATCACAAAGTGGCGCTTGTCATCTGCTTGAGTGTCCTTAGGTAAGTGTGGTTTTGAATATTTCTATTCTTGATGCTCTGACATGAGCTTAACCTCTGACAAGGCACTTGAATAGTTCCACTGGCATGGGGAAATCAGCCAGAGGCTGTCATAATTGAAGATGAAGTTTAACATATGAAAAGGCAAAAGGAAATGAGTGGAACTATTCAGACAGAAGTGAATAATGGAAGTGTGGGGAAAGAGCTCTGTGATGGAACTTTCAGGGAGCATGATAATGTTCTTGTCAGAAAATGAGGGAAATAATTTGAATATTCAAGACCGATGTCCTAAAGGGAGAAGAAATTTATTTAAAGACTTCATTTCAATCCAAATGAGAATCTTGAGGTGAAACTGTTCCTGTAACACCAATTGACTCCTATAAAACAAACCACACGTTACTGACAGGAATTGGGTTCCTCTGCTTATCTTCTCAGCCAGCCTGACTGTTCCATTGGAGACCCACTCCCCCCCTCCCCAATTTTAATTTTGTAAAAAGGGCATCATTTAGAAAGAGCTGAAAATTCTGTCAGTGGTCATTGTTATAAACAATTAAATAGGATTATTATGTGCATCGCAAAGACAGGCATACAGCCATTTCCTTCAGAAGGGGTGTCTATTTGTTCTATATTAATAATATTTCTGTGGTTATCATAAAGTGAAAAGTCAAAACTAAAATAATTACAATAAGTGCTCTTGAAGTGCTTTTAAAAATAACCTTGATATTATTCAAAAGCAGACCTTTGAGCCTCTTACAATCTCTTTGGGAAACAAAACAGTTACATGGCTATCTACATTTTATCTCCATCAGGGCTTTTTTTCTGGGGGAACAGGCCGGAATGGAGTTCTGGAACCTCTTAAACAATTTTTTTAAAAAATATTTAAAAGTTCATGAGTTTCTAGTATACAGATTGTGTTGTATCATGGCAAGTTGTGAATTTGGTGATGTTCCCTTATTGAACTGTTTAGTTATTTTCCCCTGATCCCTTAGAGCCACAAGCCTGTGCTGTAGTTTGGTTTCACTTCCTTTTCTGGTCATTGGCTGTTCTGTTTCTGCTCAAGCAGAAGCTAGGAAAGGCCCTGCTTAGTTCCAATAAACTTTCAATCCTTTTGTCATGGTGTGGTTGTTGAATTGTTACAGATTGAAAACTTCATTTCTCTCTTGAAGAGTTTTGGCACTTCTTTTTCCACACACACAAAAATGTATGTACAAACACACAGCAAGCAACAGACACCCACCTTCTTACATGCAAGATTCTCAGAACCCCTCTCCTGTAACATGTCCCAGAAATGTTCAGATTCTTGACATATTCCAGACATGTGCTAAAGAATGGAGCCACATATTATCAGGAATACAACCCAAATCTCTTCATTACATATTTTCTGAAACATGTCTGATATGGGAAAAAACTGTGGACATTTTGTGGCTCGTACAGAATGCAAAGGGGAAAAAAAGTGTTTTGCTGGGATTTTAGCCACTTGATGAAATCTCTTTCCAGGTGATCTGTGATTGCAAATGATGCTTTGGAACATTTGACTTGAGAAGCAAATCCAAAACTGCAATGTTGTGGCTTTTTGATTCACTACTATCTGGTTCTGGGGTATTAGTAAATGGGCTCCAGCCTGTCACAGTGGGTTTGCAGCACTCTGTTGCCTGATCTCATTCAGATTTTTGTTGTATTACGGCATTAGTTTCTCCATTGGATGGTGCGGTGGATTGTTTATGTCTCTGTCATCTGCATTTACATTGTAGTTTAGCATCCCTGTTAGTTTACATAACAATTCGTATATTATAGAACTATACATTTGCAACTTCTCTGCTAAGCCTCCAGTGAAACACAGTACTCAGTGCAGTCATCATTCCATGTCCTGCCATTCTACACAAATACCCTGTTTTCAACTTACATGCACTGACTCTAAAGCAGAGGTTTCAAACTCATTTGTTATGAGGGCCAGACCTGCCATAAATGACATTGTTGGGTTGGGCCATGTGTACCATAAAATATAATGTGTGCTATGATGACCCAGTCCACTTCCCTCCCTCAGAGGTGAGATTTTCCCTCTGTTTTTCTTTCCCTTTATGACTGAGCTGCCCTAGGTATCTGTTTTCTTCTTTGCTGAAGAACTCTGGCTGTCCCACCCTGTGACAGTATGATATTTTGGCTGTTGGCTCAACCTAAGAACCTGAGGGAAGGATCGGGAGCCGTCTTAAACCTAAATGGCACTCAAGTTGTTTCAAAACCCCAAATTAGTAGAATATTTTTATTCAACATAGAAGAAGAAAAAGAAGAGGAAGTGGAGGAGGAGGAGATTGGATTTATACCCCACCCTTCACTCGGAGTCTCAGAGTGGCTTACAAACTCCTTTCCCTTCCCTCCCCACAGCAAACACCCTATGAGGTAGGTGGGGTTGAGATAACTCTTTCAAGAACTGCTCTTTCAAGGACAGCTCTCATTAGAACTATGGCTTGCCCAAGGTCATCCAGCAGCTGCAAGTAGAGGTGTGGGGAATCAAACCCAGTTCTCCCAGATTAGAGTCTGCACATGTGACGGACTTCAGGCTTAGCATCAGCCTGCAAGAAAAGACACCTGCAGTCATGTGACTAGCAGTGGTGATGTAATCCTGATGCAGAACTCAAGGGGGTTTCTAATGAAAAAACCAACTCTTGACAGTTGGAGTTTGTCAGTTGGTGTATAGTCAGTTGGAACTGTGCCAGAGGACTGAGTAGTCTTGTTGAACATCTCTGAGTCCGAGGAGCAAAGGAGCCTTCTCTACAGATTCCAATATTAAGGGAACCTGAGAAGAGCCAAACGTAGTTCAATACTACAGTGAAAATTAAGGAGTCTTAAAAGAAAAATAAGCTCTTTGAGGTTAAACAAGAGACTCACATACCTCTCACATAAGATCCAGAGGTCTTTTCATAGAAAAACAGCTGCAGGAGCTCATTAGCATATGGTATGCTAATGAGCTATTAGGCCATTAGCATATGCCATGTCCCCTGACATCACCAGAAGTGATGTCAGAAGGGGAAGCAAAAGGGGGAGAGGCATCTTCAAAAGCCTTCCTTCCCTCCCCCAGCTGTTCTGGGTGGGGGAGCTAAGAGAGAAGGGGTTTAAAGTTTAAACTCCTTCTCATGAGAGTTGTGCCACAGAAGGAGGAAAGAGGGAAGGAAAGAGAGAGAGTAGAGAGAAGGAAAGAAGGAAGGAAAGAGGGAAAGAAAGAGAAGGAAAGAGGAGGGAAAGAAAGAGAGGGAAGAAGGAGGGAAAGAGGGAAAGGAGGAAAAAAGAGAAGAGAAGAAGGTGGGAAAGAAAGAAAGTGAGAAGAGAAGAAGGAGGGAAAGAGGAAAAAGAGAGAAGGAAAGGAGTGATGAAAGAAATTTGGTGGCAATTCGGCCCCATTATATCCTATGGGCCATTGAAGTCAATGGTGAAAACATAGTGTATATTCTGGGGGCTGAAGGGGAGGGGATTTGAGGGAGAGGCTCCAAACTCACAGGGTAGCTGATGGAGCCTCTCCCCAAGATACCCACCAAGTTTTAAGAACATTCTATGGGCCCCCAAAGAGGTTGCTCCCATTCCCTCCATTGTTCTCTATGGTGGGGAAAAAATAGCATCTGAAGTGAGTGATTGTACATGAACTGACCTAAGGCTGAACTATACCATTTGAACCAACAGCTTTCTCCTCATATATATATATATTCCCTGCCTGCCTGCCCACCCTTGTAAATAAAATCTTCAGTTTGTTTTAATGTTCCCAGTTGCATGTGCCTCAGTGTCTGACAAAGTGAAGCACCTGACAAAGTTAAACCACAAGAGTAATCTCAGAAAAAGGGCGATGTTCATGAAAAGCCACAGAGATTAATATTTATAAAAAGGTCTCATCAAAAAGTGGCTGAGTGTGTGACAGAAGGACAAATTGGGTGGGTTCCTGGTCAAACAGTGACAGTGTCAGTGAAAAATAAGACCACTCCAACTTGTAAAAGAGTGAAGGAACAAATGACCTCATACCCCAAAATAATAGGGTTTGTCACAGCGCACTTAACCACTACACATAGAGGGGAATGGTCAGGTGAAATCAAGGGTAAAATTTCTGAGGTAACTCAATATAGAACTCTGAAGTAAAACAGTATATGCACATACTTTAGTTCATATGTTTCAGGCTATAGAGAGTTTCATAAGCTTTTCCCAGTGACTTAGGATCTTTAAGATGAGAGGCTTTTATTCCAGTGTTTCCCAAACACTCTAGTACACTTTCTTTGAGTATTCACTGACTCTTTTGGTTTCCAGAAGGCTGTTACACTCTATCCAGTACCCAAACCTCTTCTCTAAACATACCAGTACTCTTCTTGAGTTTTAATTGACTTTTTAGATTTCACAAGGCAGTCTCTAACCACACTGGACCAGGGATTTCTCCACTCTTCAGAGGTATCTCCCTGTTTTAACTAGGTAGGGAAAATTCTTCTCTCTCTCGAAGATATACCCCCTTTTCTTGGCCTGAATTGGAGTTTTCACCTAACTACCCACTCTTCCTTGCCAACTTTCCCCCTATTCTCCTGTCTGTGTTAAACTACTCTCAGTCAGGGCTGGATTTTGAAATTGTCAGTACTCAACTCTCATCAGCATTCAGCTCTCAAGTCTTACTCTGCTCAGCTGATGCTAACTAATCAGATTCCTTGGAGCAGGCTGTCACTTGAAGCTCTCAGGCTCTGTGCAGACTTAACCCTTT
>JAPDNY010000003.1:75012612-75027651 GCA_029375565.1 Gekko gecko | reverse complement strand
CTGTTGTGTATGCAGTCAACATCGTGCCATCAACGAAGAGCCAGAGCTTGAGTACCTGAGAACAATGGGACTGAGGTTCCTGGCTCCCGCGTAGGGGGACCAATGGGAACGGCGGCGGGAATTCAAACCCGCCAATGGTACCAGGGGGCGGCCCCTCCCCAATGTATATAGTTGGCCTCCGGGCCGGTTATCAGTGTCTCGTGTTGTATAATAGCGAACCATGCTGATCACTACATCGCTGTCTGTGGTTTCTTTATGCGTCTAACTCACTATACAACAATGGCGACGAGGATGGGATCCTGTTGAGCGCTCCAGCCGGGCTGTCGGACAACGCTACCGAAGACTCGCTCCACCGCTCCACGGGCATCCTCCATGAGCGCCTCCGAGGGTGAATCCAGAGCCGTGTTGCTGCCGCCGACTGGCACAATGGCCATCGCTCCAGGATCCGGGCTGATACCGCCGTTCGACGCTTCCCAGCCCCAACGATGGGGAGCCTGGGTCACGGGTTTGCGGCAAGCCTTCGTGTTCTATCAGATCACGGACGAAGACCGAAAGAGAGGACTGCTGCTCTGCTCTTGCGGCCCCGTGATCGTGGATCTGGCCCAATACCTTCTCTCTCCCAAGAAGGTGGAGGAGTGCACGGTCGACGAGATTGTGAAGGCCGTGCAGAACTACTACTCCCCAAAGCCGTCGGAGATGACCTGCCACGTGGTTTTCCAGCATAGGAACCAGCAGGGCAAAGAAACCGCCGCGGAGTTCCTCGGAGAGCTCCGCCGCCTGGCGGCCGACTGCGCCTTCGGAGAGCACTTGGAGATGGCTCTCCGCGACCGTTTCGTCGCCGGCCTCAGGGAGGAGAAACTCCGGCGCCGAATAATGGAGGGCGAGAAGGTGACCATCACCTCAGCGTTAGCCACCGCCACTGCATGGGAGAGGTCACACCCGACCACCACCACCGCGACGCATCGTGTGGCCTCCCCCGGGAACAGCGACATCGACGACCCCGAGGTACACCGCACACTAGCCCAGCATCGCCCGCCAGCACCGTCCGCTAGCTCCGCACGCAAGCAACCCGGCTCGGCGGCGCAGGAGTGTGCCAGCTGCGGAGGGCAGCATGAGAGGAGATCGTGCCGGTTCCGGGACGCCACATGTCGAGACTGCGGCCGCACGGGCCACATCGCAAGGGTTTGCCGGTCCAAGCCATCACGCGCAGCACAAAAACCGCAACCGCCCCGCCGCAGGTCTGAGGCGCACTTCGAGGACTGCGCGGCCCCGGAGGCAGACCTATACCAACTGACCAACGCCCCGGCCGCCCGAACACAGGTACTGAAACTCCCCAGTCAGGCCTCTACCCCAAAAATATACGTCCGGATCAAAGTAGAGGGGGCCCCTCACAAATGGAACTCGACTCGGGCTCCGCCTGTTCCATCATTTCGGAGGCCACATTAAGACAGATTTGCCCAAAGGGGGCCCCGCTTGCGGCCATCACCCGTGACGCTCATGGACTTTCAGAGAAACCAAGTGCCAGTGAAGGGGGTCGGGAGTTTCAGGGTGCAGTACCGGGCTTCAAGGGTTATTTGGACTTGCTCGTAGTCGAGGGCGACCTAGTTAGCCTCCTGGGGAGGGCCTGGTTTGGACCCCTAGGAATCGCGATCGAGGGGGTCCAGCATTGCGCAACCCGCGACTTCCAGGAAGTGTGCCGCGAGTTCCCATCCGTTTTCGACGGGTCCCTGGGCCGATATACGGCCCCCCGGTTTCGCTACAACTCAACCCCACAGTGGCCCCTATCCGCATGCGTGCCAGGTCCGTTCCGTTTGCCTTAAAACCCAAAATAGACGCGGAACTGGACCGACTGGTGGCGCAAGGGGTTTTGGAGCCGGTCTCTCACGCAGTGTGGGAAACCCCGATCGTGACTCCCATTAAACCTAACGGGGATGTCCGCATCTGCGCGGATTATAAATGCACGATAAATCGGGCATTGCAGGACCATGCCTACCCGGTCCCGGTGGTGAGCCATGTTCTGGCCACCTTGGCAGGGGCCAAGATCTTCGGCAAACTAGATCTGGCCCAAGCGTACCAGCAGCTGCCTGTCGATGGGCCGACAGCAGAGGCCCAAACAATTGTAACGCACCGGGGGGCCTTCAGGGTCAATCGCCTGCAATCCGGGGTGAGCGTGGCACCCGGAATTTTCCAGCAACTGATGGACTCTCTCCTCAAAGGGATCCCCGGCGTCACACCATTCTTCGATGATGTGATGATCGCCGCCGCCACGCCTGATGAGTTCGCCTCCCGCCTCCGCATGGTCCTCAGCCGTTTCCGGGACGCCGGCCTCAAGGTCAAGCGCGAGAAGTGCCGGCTCGGGGTATCATCCGTAGACTTCTTGGGCTTCACGGTGAACGCAGAGGGACTCCACCCGGCCCGGGACAAGGTGAAGGCCATCGTGGAAGCGCCGCCCCGACCTCCAAAGCCGAGCTCCAGGCTTTTCTCGGACTCTTGAACTTTTACCACGCCTTTCTCCCCCACAAGGCGGCGGTAGCCGAGCCCCTCCACAGGTTGCTCGACAAAAAGGCACCCTGGGTCTGGGGCCCGCATCAGGCTGCAGCGTTCCGGGCCGCCAAGGCCCTGCTCATCTCAAACGCGGTCCTGGCACATTTCGACGAGACCCTGCCCGTGGTCTTGGCTTGCGATGCGTCCCCATATGGGGTGGGAGCCGTGCTGGCGCACCGTCTCCCCGGACGGCCGGGAGGTCCCGGTCGCGTACTACTCGCGGACCCTGTCTGCGGCCGAGCGGAACTACGCCCAGATAGACCGCGAGGGACTGGCAGTTGTGGCCGGGGTGAAGAAGTTCCACGACTTCGTCTATGGCCGTCCCTTCACAGTCGTCACAGACCACCGGCCGCTGCTGGGCCCTTCGCGGCGGACCGCCGGACGCCACAGGTACTCTCCCCTCGGGTCTTGCGGTGGTCCATCTTCTTGGCGGGCTACAACTACACGCTCCAGCACCGGCCAGGCAAGGCAATGGGACATGCAGACGCGCTGAGCCGCCTCCCCCTGCCAGACGAAGGGGTGGACCCGGCCCCAGCTCATCATGTCCTCCAGTTGGAGGGTCTTCCAGACGCCCTCTCCAGGCCACGGACATCGCCCGCCGCTCAGCCCGTGACCCCATCATATCCCGGGTCCTCGGCTGGGTGGTGAGGGGGTGGCCTACGGCCTCGGCGGGCCCTGAGTTCAGCGCATTTACAACACGGCGCGAGGAACTATCGGCACACAAGGGCTGCCTGCTGTGGGGGGACCGGGTCGTAGTCCCCAGCGCACTCCAGCAACAGGTCCTGCAGGCTCTGCACGAGGCACACCCCGGCATCGTGCGGATGAAAGCCCTCGCCCGGAGCTACGTCTGGTGGCCAGGCATCGATGGGGAAATAGAGGCCTGGGTGAAGCGTTGCCAGATCTGTCAAGAGGTCTGGCCAAGCCCACCATGTGCACCCACCCAGGCATGGGAATCAACAAGGACCCCGTGGTCCCGGCTCCACATCGACTTCGCCGGGCCCTTCCACGGGTTAACATTCCTGGTCACCGTGGACGCGTACTCCAAGTGGCTGGAGGTGAGTCCAGTCTCCTCCACCTCCGCAAGCGCCACCATCCGAGCCCTCCGGAAGATATTTGCCACGCATGGCTTGCCGGACACCATCGTCTCCGACAACGGCCCGGCGTTCACATCCGAGGAATTCCAGCGGTTCCTGCGGGACAACTTGATCCGGCATATCAGGTCAGCACCCTTCCACCCTGCCACGAACGGCCAAGCGGAACGCATGGTCCGCACGGCTAAGGAAGCTTTAAGCCGCCTGACCGAGGGGGACTGGGAGTCACGCATAGCCCGGTTCTTGCTGGCGAACCGGACAACACCCAACCCGGTCAGTGGCCACTGCCCCGCGGAGCTTCTCATGGGCCGGCGACCCGCCATCCTCCTGGACCGCCTGCACCCCGACAGGGCTCCAACAGGACGGAACTGGGTCGAGGACCGGGAGGCACCACGGGGCTTCTTCCCAGAGGACCCGGTGTTCGCAAGGAACTACGGCCGAGGCCCGGAGTGGATAGCAGGAAAGGTAATCCGCCCCACCGGCCCTGTCTCCTATGAGGTGTCGACAAATGACGGGCAGGTCCTGCGGCGCCACGTGGACCAGCTGAGGCGGCGCCTACTTCCAACGGTAGGAGACCGGGGTAACCAAGGGAGGTGGAGCAGGCCCCACGAGAAGCTGAGGGAGAGCCCGAGGCGGAACGAGACTGCAGAGAGGCGGACCCCAGCGACGGCCAGCTCAGTATGCCCGAGGCCGCATCAGCCGAGGGCCAGACGGCGTACCCTTCCCCAGCGGAAGGAGGTGAGGGGGCAGGCCCCGCCACACCACCAAGACTTGGCTGCGGAGAAACCCCAACGCCTACACCACGACGGTCCACCAGGGAACGCAGAGCCCCCGCATACCTGAAGGACTATGTCACCTAGACAGGATCGGGACTATGGGGGGAGGGGTGTTGTGTATGCAGTCAACATCGTGCCATCAACGAAGAGCCAGAGCTTGAGTACCTGAGAACAATGGGACTGAGGTTCCTGGCTCCCGCGTAGGGGGACCAATGGGAACGGCGGCGGGAATTCAAACCCGCCAATGGTACCAGGGGGGCGGCCCCTCCCCAATGTATATAGTTGGCCTCCGGGCCGGTTATCAGTGTCTCGTGTTGTATAATAGCGAACCATGCTGATCACTACATCGCTGTCTGTGGTTTCTTTATGCGTCTAACTCACTATACAACACACTCCTGCACTTTCACTGTATATATTCATTTGTTTGAATTATAACCTCGTCTTCTGCCAGGGCTGCGGGGCTGACTCCTTTACAGTTAGCTGTTGCTGAGATCTTTCTAATTAGAAAACTGGAGTAGATAGAATAACGTACTCTTTGGAGGTTGGTAAAAAAGTGTTTTACTCAATGCTTATCCTTTTGGTTACATTTTTACTCACTGCTCTCTAATGTAAGTGAACATTAAGCATACTGTTACCTTCTTGAACAAAAACCAAATTCCTTGGTGAAAATATTTTTTTTTCATTCTTTTGTGTTGCATAATATCCCAGCAGCAAGTAAATAACTTTAATCTAATGAATTAAATGACAGTGTTCATATGGAGCTCTTGTATACAAAAAATGTTAACTGTTCATAACAAACTCAAGGAGGCATTTTAGGTATTTAGTTCTAAATATACATATGGTTGAGGATTAATTAAGGCAAGTTAGTTCAACTTTTTCAGGTTAAAAGGAATCTAGAGTCCACATTTCAGTGTCACATCCTTCTTTGGAATGCTGTAGGTAATATGTGGAAGGACATATCTGTGCATGATGCCTGTTCAAGAGTGCTCCATAATTGTGAAGCACTTCCTATTGATTTTGTTATCAGTACTCTCAGCCCCTAGACCTAAACTGGAGATGAGGTGGATCCCAAGGTTATGGAGTTTTGCTATCCCTGACCTAAAGATTATGTACATGTATGTGGCCTTTTCAAATATTAAAAATAGTCCTTACTCTGAGGGGAGCCAACAGGGCGAGAGAATGAATTGTTGTTAAAGCTTAATATCCTTGAGGACTTAAGTTCTGGTCAAGTGTCTCAGAATGTCTGAAGTGTGGATATCTGCCATTCATTTGCTTCAGAGTTATTTTTTCCAGAGACTATTATGAATTATGCTTACAGCTTTCCATGAACACTTCTTAGAAGTAAATGGATACAACGAAACTTTAAGAAGTGGATCGTTTGTAACAAGATGTATGGTCGTGTCATGAGGTAATAATACCCTTTGGGCATGCTTTCAAGGCTAAAGGCCATTTTGAGATGGGAAATGTAGTTATCTGCACTAAGCACACTCTCCAGAGAACTCCTGTATAATTGACTCTGTAAGTGGACTGGACAATGTGTGGAGAATAAGTGGTTCTGGGCTCAGTCTCACCCCTTAACCACCCTTCCTGGACCTGAATCTGCACGCTTCTTCCAAAATAAATACCCTTTTGACTTGGACTAAGTTGAGTTTTGTTTCACTCACAATAACAGTGTTCCATATCCTAAGAGTATTCCTCATCCAAACGGGAAACCCACAAAATCACTTGGTAAAGTAAGTGGGTAAACTGCCAACCAATCATGAATTAGTGTTAATCCTTTGACACACATTTTTCTCCTCTCCCTTCGAGGTGGGAGAAGACATGAAACTGCAGAAATTGCAAGTAGATAAATAGGTACCACTTCGGTGGGAAGGTAACAGCGTTCCGTGCACCTTGGTGTTTAGTCATGCTGGCCACATGACCACGGAAACGTCTTCGGACAGCACTGGCTCTTCGGCTTTGAAACGGAGATGAGCACCGCAACCCTAGAGTCGGATTCGACTGGCTTTCGAGCAAGGGAACCTTTACCTTTACCTAAACTCCAGGTTTGTTAAGAGCCTGCAGCTACATTCTTGGTGTTTTGTTACCCATCTTCCCTGCTGTTTTACACTGTAGAATTAATTGGCTGTTGATGGATTGTTGACTGAAATCAATCATGATCCCCCCCCACCTACTCTGTACTAGAGGAATGGGAAAGGCCAAGGTGTTAGGCTGGTTATCTCCATTAAATAGACCACAACTGGTGGTAACAGTGCTGCTGTGAGGGCAGAATATAGTAACTTTGGTGATCATCCTGAGGATGAAGAACACTTCCTCAGACCAGCCTTTGGAGCCACTGGTTTTGGTGAGAGCTCAGACAGGCAACAGGTTGACACCTGACTGGCTTACCTCCACAGAGCTGAAAAGTGGGGGGCAGGATCTGGAATGGCCTTTCTCAGCACAATTCGGCTGTGGCTACGATAAGCCAAGAGTAACTTTACATACAGGAGTACCAAATCCATTGATTTCAATTGATTTAGAATGGTATAACTCTGCCTGGGGTGGCGCTGTTAGTCCCAGCCATCTAAACCAAAGCTGCACACACTTGGTGGTGGGGAGGAAAGGGAGTTAACCTATTAAAGCAAAGGTTTTTTCCCCTCATTGCAGTTTATTGAACTTAAAAAAAAATTCTGCCTAATTAGTTCTCCATAACATCAGTGTCTTGTTTCTTTATTTCTGTGTATGGACATAAACTGATTGGACAGGGAAATGATAGCCAATAAGAGAAACAAGGAAACAATGAAAAAGAAGAGGAGGAGGAGGAGATTGGATTTATACCCCACCCTTCACTACCGAATGGAGTCTCAGGGCAGCTTACAAACTCCCTTCCCCACAACAGAGCGGCTTACAAACTCCCCTCCCCACAACAGACACCCTGTGAGGTAGGTGGGGCTGAGAGCTCTCACAGAAACTGCTCTTTTTTCAAGAGCAGCTGTGCCAGAACTATGGCTTGCCCAAGGTCATCCAGCAGCTGCAAGTGGAGGAGTGGGGAATCAAACCCAGTTCTCCCAGGTTAGAGTCCGCGCACTTAACCACTATGCCAAACTGTTTTGCTGCTGAGTGAGCTAAGGAAACAGCAGAAGGAAAAGAGATCTCATTTCTCACCTTCCTCTCAGCTACATTCTGTTTCTCAGCCCAGTGATGCTACATTATTAGCTCCAGGGACACTCTCACTTCACAGCCACTCATGTGCAACTGATGCATCCCGATGCTGGTGCATGCCGCAACACTCATCTGATATCAACAGAACTGAATGGATGAGTGCAGTGCAGATCAGAGTCTTCATCCTGACTATCAGCATGGAACAAAACTGGTTTACGCCTGATTCAAGCCCACTGTGTATTATGGGGGGGCATTTCAAAATGATTAGGAAGGGAGGGGTGATTCTGGATGATTTCGTCTCCTTACGTGTTCTGAAATAAGACTGGATTACAGTGGGAGCTCTCTGGGTTTGATTTATTAAACTTGTTCCTTGCTCTGGTAGACAGTTTCCCCCCTCACAATTGGCAAACTATAAATTCGGATCTGGACTTTCAATGACTATTCTTTACGTTAAAAGCTAATGTTTAGACAACTAGTGAGAGATAGAGTGTGGGAGTTTGGTTGCTTCAGTGAATGCACGAGGTCTAACCTGAGGAAATATAATCTGCAAATGTGCTTATTCAGAGCAAGCTTTTTGCAGGCGGAAGAGTATTCGAGGACAAGTATCTGTCAATGAGCAAACTATAACTTGGCAAAGAGTCACACCATTTTGTAGAAACCAGCAATGGTAGCTTATTATATAGCAAATATTACTGAATATATTATTGTATGTGTGTTCATACAATCTGTGATTGAATACTAGTGAAGAAGATGGGGGTTCTATCCCCCATAATCCTTTTGATGTATATTTAAGTAATGGGGAACCAGTAGGAAATAGATATTCAGGATTCAGTGAACTGGGAAAATAATCTGAAAGTCTGATATGCACATGGAGCATCACACAACACAAGAAGCTGCCTTCTACTGCAACAGACTATTGGTCTCTCAAGGTCATATTGTCTATCCTGCCAGTGGCTTTCCAGTGGCCTGGGCAGGGTCTGACTGGGAATGCCTTTCACATCACCTACTTCCTAATCCTTTCTGTTGGAGATAGCAGGTATCGAACATGGGACTTTTTGCATGAAAAATCAGTAATGTACCACTGAGCCACTGTATGGACCCCGCCCTGTCCTCCAGCCAACCCTCCTGGATTAGTGGGGTCCCCATCTTATTTTGGATTTAGTTGTTTTAATGGGTACCTTCAGGGGACCTGAAACCTGAAGAGTCTCCTCAAGGCACCTGGGTACAGCCATGGAATTCCCGGAAAGAGGTAGGGTGTGCTGGCACTACGAACTGATTACGTGCAATCTCCCCCACCTCCGGGTTCTCAAAAGAATATGACTTCGCTTCATTCTCAGTAACAAAAGACTTTTCAACACTGGAATATGCTAGCATACCCCAGAGGTGTCTGCCCAGCCCCAGGAAGTTGCTATTTCATTAGCCAGCCCCTGGTTCATCACCCCCCCCTTTGGGTACTCAAGTCATTAATTGACACTCCATCCTGCTTTGGGAGCTATCTTGACTCACCCAGATTTTTGTATCCAAGCAGATCTGGCCCCCTTCAACCTAATTAAAGTATGTTAATCATGAAGGGGGCCAGGCTCTTTGTGCCTGTGCAGATTTGGCTCACAATAGCCTAATTAAAGTATTTTCCCCACTTACGCTCACCTAAGTTTGACAGCAATTAAATTTTAAACCAGCCAGTAAGATTCAAACCCAATCCAAAGCCAGGGTGGCCCAAATCCCACCTATCCTGGGAATCTTCTGTCCATAAAAGAAGAACCCCAAGCCCTAGCAAATTGTTCCTCAGATCCCTGGTCCAGATCTCTGCTGGTCAGAACTCTGGTGTGTCCTGCTGAGAACATTTTAACATTGTTAACTGCTGTACATTTCCCAGAGCCTTGTGCTCGCAGGGAATGGGCAATTCACAAATCAAATAAATAAATAAACAAATGCCCCTGCCTGCCTGCCTCACTGTGCGGGCCTTTTCTCCTTGCTTAGCCAGCCCCCGGCTCTGCTCTGATCATCAAAGCTGTATTTGCCCGTGGACCTCTCCAGACCTTAAGCCCAGGATTTCATATCATGTTTCACTTCCCCAAAACTTCCCGATTTCCTCCCTCCTACCTTTCATAAGTGCGCCCTCTTGTTGATGTGTGTGACTACTTAGGGAATTAGTTCTCAGGTGCTTAGTGTAGGTTGCCTACATTTTAACTTCTTTTATTTTGTATACAATAAAATTGTTTGTGTTTACAATCACTCCCTCTCACTTTCTTTCTTCCTGATTTTATTTGGGGGGTATCCTCACTGAGATCCACCCTGGTATGCACAGACCTACAAGGCCCTGCATTATTCCTTTCTGGAACCTTTTTTTTTTTTTTTTAAGGTAATTTCCCCTTCTCTGGGTCCAGTTTGGGTGTCACAAATTCCCTTACCTATTGGGAGAAGCACTACAAGCACAGTTGGACTGTGCACTGAAAGTTTTCTTTTCCTTCCTTGCAGTGAATGGGGCGGCACATAAAGCTGCCTTATACTGAATCTGAGGATTGGTCCATCAGAGTCAGTATTGTCTATTAAGAACATAAGAGAAGCCAATGTTGAATCAGGCCAATGGCCCATCTAGTCCAACACTCTGTCACACAGTGGCCAAAATATACCAGGTGCCCTCCCACTGCTGTCCCCTCCAGCACCAAGAATAGAGTGCATCACCTGCCCCAGACTGAGAGTTCCCATCTATACCCTGTGGCTAATAGCCACTGATGGACTTCTGCTCCATATGTTTATCTAATTCCCTCTTGAAACTGTCCATGCTTGTAGCTGCCACCACCTCCTCTGGCAGTGAATTCCATATGTTAGTCACTCTTTGGGTGAAAAAGTACTTCCTTTTATCTGTTCTAACCCGACTGCTCAGCAATTTCATTGAGTGCCCACGGCACTCAATTCAGACAGCAGTGGATCTCCTGTTTCTCAGATGGTCTTTCACATCACCTACCACCTGATCTTTTTAGGTGGAGGTGCTGGAGACTGAACGTGGGACCTTCTGCATGCCAAGCAGATGCTCTGCCACTAAGCCACAGCACCTCCCCAAAGAGAGGTCGCTGTGTATAACAAAATCCCGCAGAGCTTTGGACTGAATTGCTGATTTTAGCCCAAAAGAAACTTTACATTCACCTCCCAAATGCAAATGTCTTATCTGTTTAGAGCCAAAAATTGAACTTGGAATACTCTACCCTGCAATTCAAGAATTGTACAAATGGTAATATCACATAATGTGACTAGCATGGTTCTTTCTTACAGCTGTTTCATCCACAACAATATGATATTTGTGCTCACAGGAAATTGCCTTCTTTTCTGAGCTGATGTGAATAGTGAGCTGCAGTAATTAAACTGGTACAGTTTCAAAGAGAATTGGCTGCTCTACAGCAGAAATTAAGGACCATGGAAGTAACTTGTGTATCATCTTTTACATGTGCCTCAAACCATTCGTTTTCCACAGACCCTTAAAATGAGCCTGGAAATGGATGGGTTAGCGTAGAGCTGAAATAAATGTGTTCCCACAAAGTGCTCCTCAGAACTACCCTTTGAACATTTGAATATTAATATTCCAAAGAGGTCCAAATCAGAGTGCCTGCATAGTCACCTGAGTTTTATTTGAAAATTCAATATCTTTGCCATTCATTATTTGATGTCAAAATGACGGGCAACCTCCAGTCATCCCATGTTGTTATTGCGATGCCTGTTATGGATGCTCAAAACCAAAGCACGCCATTTATTGAGAGTGCTAAGTGTGAAACGTATCTGCATTATGCAGCTGCAATGCACACTCTTGTCTTTTTGAGAAACGTATCAATTAACGAGATAAAATGGGTAAGGGGAAATCACAGTGAGTTCCTCAGTGAGTAGCAGCCATGAATGCAACTCAAGAGTGGCTCTGCCTGAGGCTGCCTATTCAGTCTCGAATTAGAGAATAACACTGGGGAGCACGCCTGAGAGGACCAAGGTCAGCTACATCCCAGGAGATTTCATAACATGTGTCTATTATAGAACTTCTTGAATTAACAAAGCGAGGCAAGAATTCACAGACAAAGCAGGCTTCAACAAAGAATGCTCCCAACGTATACAATGATCAGAATGCCAAGTATCTATGAATTCAAAGAGCTTCCCACACTTTCTCAGTATCTCAGTGTGGGGTGCAGTGGGGATTCCCGGTCCCAGTGTTGAAGGGGGAGGGATGTGTGTTGTTGCCCTTACTGGAGGCAGCATCCTGGGTACAGCATCATTCAGGTCGTAGCCACTGGAAGGATGATAGAACCCAGCGTGGACACAGGTGATGCCAACACTCACCAGCCTCAAGTTCTACTCTCTATTCTGTATCAGTGCACCTGCACAGTGCTGGTTTTTAAGGCTTGAGTAGATGTGGGGGAAATAGCATGAAGCTGCGGGGCAAAATAGTGTGGGATTGGCATGTACCATTGGGGCAATCCCACTTAGTGTGGGATTGGCATGTACCATTGGGGCAAAGGGAAGAGCGGACGCGGAGCAGTGGCTTGTGGGAAATCAGCCCGCATCTACTCAAGCCTCAAAAAACAGGATTGAGTAGACACAGAGGAAATCGTGCGAAGCTGCGGGGCAAAATGTGGCCGTGCAGCACTTAGTGTGAAATTGACACGTACCATCAGGGAAAGGGAAGAGTGAGCATGGAGCAGCGGCTTGTGGGAAATCGGCCTTAGAGATGATTGTGTACACACGCCTTCATTGATCTGTGCAAAATCCTGGTTCTTGTTATTCCACATTTTATCTTCAGGCAAACTTTTTAAAAGAAAAAAAATGTGAAAGTAACATATCAAGATGTCAGACTTAGTTCTTCTAACAAGTTCTTTTAACACAGCACTGATTGGAAAGATCACACATAAAAGAAATGATCTGCCTTTTCCTCTAACCTTTATGCTTCCTAACTGGCACAAATAGAATAAATTAAATGTTTTGTGAGTTTTGCTAACAGTGTGCCTTTGGGTGGCAAGCCTGAATAGGCAAAGACAAATAGGAGACCCGGAGAGCCTTTCATCCCAAACGTTAACATTTAAGGAAAGAATGGTCTTTTTTTTTAAAAAAAGTATATTTCAAAGGCTGGAGTTAAATTACTATATTGCAGTTCCTAAGGGTAGCTGACTTCATATTTGCCATCTAGTACTGAAGTCAACCAGTTCTCACAGCCAGGGCTCCATCTGCCCACTCTCGAGTTTTGTATTGAGATGCTCAAAAGGAAACACAGGAACTATTCATGGGCGGGGGGGGGGGAAGCAGGGGTATATGATGGTAGAGAATAACATTGCAATCTTAAATAGAAAAGAGTAAGAGTCCAGTCGCACTTTAAAACTAACAGGGTATGAGATTTCGTGTGCCTCTGCTCACTTCTTCAGATATAGCCAAAGTGACTCATCAAAGCTCCTACCCTTCCACAAATTTTGTTACCCTTTAAGGTGCTACTGGACTCTTACTCTTCTCTACTGCTATGACAGACTAACATGGGCTGCGGCCACACGTGCCAGATAACGCAGGGGAGAAGCGAGGCTATTTGCTCCACAGTAATTTGACCTGCCACTGCATGATCAGAGAATCAGGTTTTTTCCGTCTCTGCATGTTTCTGGTGCATTTCAACAAGGGATCACTGATGCAATGGGAGAGCACCGGAACGATCACATGGGAAAGTCCGTCTGCGGCCCGTCACAAACCAGTTTGATACAGCACTTTCCCTGGTATTTTTTAACTCCGCTTCTTTGACAGAGTGCAACGGGTTGCCGATGGGTGTGGGACGCTTGCCAGATGTTCCCATGTGATCGCGCCCTTAAAATCTGCCTGGCTTCCGTGCCTATTGAGTGGCTACTTCTGCATGTGACCAGGACCACAGCTACCCATCTTAATCTTGAGCAGAATTACACCCTTCTAAATTGATTCAACTCAATAGGTTTAGAAAAGTGTAATTTTAGAATTGCACTGTGGGGCATATACACTGGATCATGCCAATCAAAGTAGACAATGCAGATATTGATAAATTGATGCCCTGATAAGGCAGCTTAATGTGTTCCTGTGGTCCAAAGAACATGAGGGATAAGGGCTGGGTAAGAGCTGCGGTGGCTCAAGTGGTTAAGACGCTGAACTGCAGGCTGTGGAAGGTCAGTAGTTCAGCAGTTCAAGACCCGTGAGTGCCGCATGATGGGGTGAGCTCCTGTCTCTAGTTCCAGCTCCTGCCAACCTAGCAGTTCGAAAGCAAGAAATTGCAAGTAGATAAATAGGTACCGCTTCGGTGGGAAGGTAACAGTGTTCCGTGCACCTTGGTGTTTAGTCATGCCGGCCACATGACCACGGAAACGTCTTCGGACAGCGCTGGCTCTTCGGCTTTGAAACGGAGATGAGCACCGCAACCCTAGAGTCGGATTCGACTGGCTTTCGAGCAAGGGAACCTTTACCTTTACTAAGTATCAGATATGCATCATACCTCTAAATTGCATCAGTTAAAAATGATCGATGTGTTGTGCTTCTTTACTCATTTCCAGGGTCCCCACCCCAAGCACTAGCTGCACCTTTGTCACTGACTTCTTGTGTGTGGACCACACACCTTTCCTTGAGTGGGTACTTAAGTTGCAAGAAACTCACATATCCTGGATATGCAAAATGCCATACTTGGTGATGCATGGGAAAATGTGCTACCTCCCCCAGATGGCACATCAGTTATTATAGGCTTGCCACATGAACTCTGGATGTGTAATGTTGGATATAGCTATACTATACTATGTGGCATCATCATAATAAATCACCTGCACACATATCACCATTTTGTGAACCTCGTTTTAATTATTATTTTTAAAATGTTGCTCTGCACCAGAAGGAAGCACAGCTTGCTCTCGCTCTCTCTCCAAATGGCAAAGCGGTGACGGCACTGGGCCCCCCTGGAGGGAATAATCCTCCTGGGAGGCCTGCAGACTTCTTGCTTTATGCATGCCCCACCAGGGCTCTTTTTGTAGCAGGAACTCCTTTGCATGTTAGGCGACACACCCCTAATGCAGCCAATCCTCCAAGAGCTTACAGTAGCCCCTCCCACTCTGCCAGACAGGAAGAGGGCAGGCAACAGGGGCATGCCACTGGTCACAGTACACTCATCGGCCTAAGTAAGCAAGGATAGGCACAGCAGCAGCAGCTCCCTGCAGAGGAAAAAGGCAGACGCATGAACAATGGTGGTCCACCTATTAATGGCAGCTGCTTATGCACCTGAGTAAATGAGTAGGAAGCAGTGGTGGTGACTAGGAACAGCAAGCCCTACTTGCATGCCTCTCTTCTCTGTGTTGTGGTGTTACCATGCCTAGGAAGGGGGTCTGCTGGATCACATCTGGATTTGGGCCTTCCAATCCTGGAGTCAGTCCTTGAGAAAGGTGTTCACTTTCCCCTCTACTGCTACCTCAATTTACTTCTGCCACCACTCTAAAAACTGGATCAGGAAACATTGGCCCACCTAT
>JAPDNY010000003.1:74974705-75012512 GCA_029375565.1 Gekko gecko | reverse complement strand
TGGGACCAGCTTGTGCTTGAGAGAGTCCCACTCCTTGAGGAGAGCAGTAAGGAAAATGTGTTGATAAAAGCGTGACCAGACGTGATGATGGGCTTAGTTTCTGAGATCTGATGAGATCGAGCCACTCTGAACTATCCAGGTCAGGGCAAAAAGGATGGTACCTTTCTGTTTTTGGATAGTTGTTTGTTTTTTAAAAAATAATAACTAAAATGCTGTATGTGTCAATTCTAAAAATTAGATCAGGGTCCTCAGAATCCAGTCTCTCATGATGAGCTTCAAAACTTGGTCACAAAGCTTTAGTGCCCATAAAATAAATTTTGTTACTGCTTTGAAGTCCTCTTGTCAGACCCTGAAAGGCAATTTAACAGAAGAAAATTCACAGAGCAGGCTGGAAAGGCAGCCATCAGTGAAGCTCAGATGTTAGCTTTTGGCTCAGCATGTATCTTACAGCTAAAATGAAGATAGAATTTGGCTGGGTAGGAGGGTTGCCAGGTCTTACCTGGTTGCCGGCAGGAGGTCCTGGTCCTCTTCCTCAAGATCTTTGGTGCACGTGCTTTGCGTAGTGCGTCACGATGATGTCTCCTGGAAGTGATGTCATCATGCAGGGCACATTGCAGGAGATGCTCTATCATTTAAAGAAAAGCTCTGGTTTTTCCTTAAATGGTCAAGTGTCTCCCTGCAATGTGCCCAGCATGATAATGTCACCTCCAAGTGAAGTCATCGTGCTGGGGTACATTGCTGCAAACTGATTGCTTTGGGGATGGGGTTCCCCCACCAACCGGATCAGTGCCGGGAGATGTGGGGGCCTGAAAGTGGACAACCCCCCACCCCTGTAGGGGGAATGGCAACCCTTTTGGGTAGCCATGTTGATCTGAAGCAGCAGAACAAAGTTTGAGTCCAGTGGCACCTCTAAGACCAACAATGTTTTATTCAAGGTGAGCTTTCATGTGCATGCACACTTCTTCAGAGAGCTAAAATGAAACTATGTAATATGTAAAATGAATCCATGTAATAGTTTAGCAACAGAGAGTGGCACAAGAATAAGTGTCATAGGTTTGGTTCACTCTGGGAATGTTCAGACAGGCAGCTAAATCTGCCATTGGCCCGGCTCTAATTTGATCCAGATCTTTTTTTATCCAGCGTTGCACGACCAAACAGCTCCCCTTACCACGTGCGTACTCTGCAGTGGATTGTATAGATGGCATCCCCAGAAGGAGCCACGCGGTCGGTCTTTTTTTAAAAAAATTCTGTTTGCACAAGTGCATCTGCACCTCAACGTGTACTTGTTTTTCCACACATGCGCGGAATTTAATAGTTAAAGCACAGCCAGTGGTGTCTCCCTCTAGGTACCTTCTTAATTAACACAGTTCATAAAAGTCACGGGCTATTCAGAAACATGAAATTGTCTGGAATGTTTGAGCAGAGTTCTGTGGCTGTCGCACATTTACGCGCTTATGCACATGTTGCTTAGAATTTTTTTAAAAGGCGCTGCTCGGGATGGTCTGACTTCAGACCATCCTGACGGGAGGATTGCACGCTGGAATGATCAGATGGGGGAAATCTGCAATTGGCCCATCTGAAGTGAAAAACAGGATTACGAAACTGCGGGGGAAATCGGGCGAAGCCGCGGGTCAAAATGCAGCCCCGCGGCTTCAGGTGTGAAATTGACTAAAAATCTCGGGGCAAACGGCGGCGCAACCCCGCGGCAGCTTTAGTGGGAAATCACGCCCAGAGTTTAACGAGTATCTTTTAAGTACAGCTCCGAAGCGTGGCAAAATGGGATGATTATGGAAGAAGCATGTTTCCAAGATGTTGCTGTCTGGTCATTGCCTTTAAATCCACCAGGCACTCATGTCTGGTGCAGATCTAAAGACCTGTCTGATCAGGATCACAGAGAGAAAAGAAATGGGAATAAGGATGGGCGGGGGGTCAAAACAACATAATGTCAAGATGTTTATCCCACCCACCCCCTTGTGTGAGGTGTAAACTCCCAGGTCTGACAAGGTCAGCAGCAAATGTACACATCCTTCTTAGCTAAAGACTTTGGCAGTGATTGAAAATTCCCTTCTTTCTTTCCCTTACTAGTGCAAATGGGAAATCACCAGTCTCCATCAAAGTGATGGAGCAAGCAGTCATAGGAGTTTGATTAAGAATTGTCTTTCCACCTTCTGGTTGTGAATGTCTATCTTACCTCTTCATGTCAGTTGACTAAAAAGGCATACTTCCCAGCCAATCCAAAATGTAGTTTCCAATCCCCCTGGCACACCCACATTTGTTTTTCTTAATTCCAGTGAGGTTGGAAGATGGGAGAAGGGGGGGAAATGTCAGTGGGTATGTTGAGATACTGTTGCAAAAATGAAATCCTGATAAAAATCATCCTATGATCACATGAGCATTTTTCTTTTGCTTTGTTTTATTTCTCTCTTGCTTTGTTTTATCATTGCACATGTGTACATTGTTTATACGTAGGACAGTCAAAGATGCAGGAACTGTGAAAGTTTAACATATGAGAATCGACGACACAGTGGTGGGGGATACTTCATTTAACCCTTTACCCCCTTCCTCACACTATTTCCTCCTTCTCTTATTCTGGCAACCCACATATATACTCCCCTTCCCTGAGCCTTTCCCACTCCCCAACCAATCTTTTATAGACCACCTCCCAAGTCTTTAGTATTATTATCTATTGACTTCATTTATACTCCACCATTCTCACCAATGGAGACATAAATACAGTTTACATCATTCTCTTCTCCTCCATGTTATCTTTTCAACATGCCAGTGACACAGATTAATCTGAGAAATAGTGACTAACAATAATTTAGGGAAATAGATGAACAAATATGAATCATATATGACTTAACATCACATAAGGCTCCAAATATTTCTCAAATGTACACCAGTATCTAATATATGAAATATATGAAGTGCAATAAATAAGCTGGAGATTTTTTAAAATGGCGCCCGCACGGGATGATCCAGTCCTTAAGATGTGAGACAAACAATAAGAAATAGGCTGCAGTCCACTCATCCTCCAGATTATTCAATGAGTTTCCGATGCCTTCATCAGGACTGCAAACGGGGACTCCCAGAGAGGCACAGCCACAGGAAATTCTCAGCCAAAAATGCCTCCAAACTGTCTTATTGTACAGCAATGTCTCAAAACTGCCTTATTTTCCTTTGTTCATGATGGATACGTGTAACCCAGTTCTATAGGTGTTCTTCCATCTAAATGAATGAAAAGACTGGGTCTACTTGCTGTTTAACAACAGACTTTATATTGTTTAATATTGTTTATCTTTAGTCTTATCTACTTGCTTTATGGACATTTGAAGATCATGTTTTGCAGTCCATTGAAAATGTGAACTGAGAATCTGTGAAGTCTTTCTTTTAGAAATGTCAAATGGTAAATGTTAGATATTGCTTTCAATCTCCAGCCTATTTATTGCACTTCATATATTTCATATATTGAATACTGATGTACATTTGAGAAATATTTGGAGCCTTATGTGATGTTAAGTTATATGTGAGAAACAATGACTGGCACAAAGTCATCCAGCAAGTTTCTATAGCAGATTTGAACCTGTCCTAGTTTATCATTGTAACTATCATAATACATTAGCTCTCAACTTTCTTTCCTTCCTTGTTTCTGACAGCCTATCCCTGGGAAGAGTCTGGCTAAGATGTAAAAGCCATGCAGTAGCAAGTCACTCAGGTGAGCAGTGTGGTGGCTGCTGCCAAGCCCAGCCAAGTCACACAAGTCATGCAGAGGCAACCATTGGCCACAAGTGAGTTGTGTGGTACCAGGTCATAGCCACAGCTGCACCTGGGTGAGTTGTGTAGATACGTGGTAGCAAGTAGCCTGGTGGCTGCTGCTGGCCCCGGCCCCCATGAGTCTTCCCTCCAGTACAGGGGAGAGAGGAACAGGGATGGACTGAGAGGCCAAAATAGCCATGGAAATGGCCTGGCCTCCCCCTGCCTTTAATTTCTAGAAACCAAGGCTTGAAGGCTGGCAACATTGCTCTGGTTGTCTAGAGGGCATTTCTTTCCTAAAGGTATAGGAGCTGCTTTTCTTTTTTTTTTAATTTTTTTTTTAAATTACTTAACATCAATTACATAATATATAAAAGCATAAAAATGATAAAACCTCGCATATCAAACATAGACTATCTGAATAACAGTAACTTGTATTTGGCCTTAGAAATAGTTTCCCAATCAAAGGTGTCAATGTCTATTTTCTCTAGGATAGGGTACCAGATACTTAGAGGGTTAGAGAAGTCACTCTCGTTTTGAGTATTGGAGTGATAAATTGAAAAATTGTCTAGCATAAATAGGTCCCATACTTTATACCACCATTGTGTTATGCTAGGCACCTTGGTATCTTTCCAATGCTTTGCAATTAGAATTTTAGCAGCTGTGGAGAGAATACTGATTAGTTTTTTGTCTTTTCAGGAGGACCATCAGAGGGCCATAGACCGAGGAGAAAAATAGCTGGCGACAAAGGTAAATTATAATTTGTTATTTTGTGAATGCAGTCTGTTACTTGGTGCCAAAAGCTTTGGATAAATTTGCATGACCACCAGTTATGGAAGTAGGTTGCTTTAACACCACACTGCTTCCAGCACAGTGGAGACATGGTAGGTATCAAATGAACTAGTTTGGTTGGTGTTAAATACCATCTCAACAGGACCTTCATGTTTGCCTCAATAATGTATAAGGATTTTGAGGAAGAGTTCTGACTTCGCCAAATAGCGTTCCATTGATCCTCGGAGATTTGGCACTGAAGGTCTTTTGACCAAGCCTCTTGATAGTTCAGATTGGTGGTGTGATGACTGTTGTTTAAAATTTTATAGATTTTTGATATTAGGTTTTTTTTTTGGTAAGGTTTAAACAGAATGGATTCAAAATCGTTAAGGGACCTTTGGATAGATTCTTGGAATTCGGTGGACTCAATAAAATGACGATACTGTAAATATTCGTACCAATTAATATTAAATTTATATTTCTTTTCTAGTTCTTGTTTGGTCATAATTCGACCTTTTTTTGTGGTGTCGATAATTCTGATCAAATTTGCTTTCCTCCAGTCGGAGAATGCTCCATGTGATTTGGCTGGGATAAACCAAGCTTGGTTTAAAAATGTTGTCAGTGATGAAAAGGGTGGGATAATATTCCTCTTTACTCGGTACCATATATTGATAGTAGATTTTAAGTATGGGGAAGCAATCAAAGAGAGTGTTTTTTGAGGTTTGTTGTGCCATAGTATGTCTTGGAAAGAGTGGACTTGCGTTGTATTATCTTCGTATAGGAGCTGCTTCTATTATTAACCCCCCTCTTTAAGATTTCAGGTTTTTGTTCAAACCTGGGATTTTCAGGTTAATAGAAAGTTTTGTCTTTGTTCATGGTTCCAGTCCCCTGATTTAAGTATTCACAGATACAGCCACGTTGAGAATTAGATCTACTGATTAAGTGGGATGCAGTGCAGAGAACAATGCCGAAAGGATAAAGGGATGGCATATGGGAAATGCCCTGACTGCTAGCCCAGGCTAGCCCGATCTCGTCAGATCTTGGAAGCTATGTAGGGCCGGCCCAGGTCAGTTTTTGAATGGGAGACCACCAAGGGGCACAGAGGCAGGCAATGGGAAACCACCTCTGAATGCCTCTTGCCTTGAAAACAATACAAGGTTTCCACAAGTCAGCTGTGACTTGACAGCAAATAAAATAAAATAAAAAATGAGGGATATATTCTCATCCTTAATGAGATATTTCCCCTTTAGAACATTTTTTAGGTACCAGGAGAATGTTGAGATTTTAACTGTTTTAACGGCGGTGCTTATAGTTTTGTTGTATTTTTAAAAACGTTGTGAGCCACCCCAAGCCCCACATTACAGGAGAGGTACGGGATATAAATCTCAATAAAATAAAATAAATAATGAACACTTGTGACTGAGGCCAATGTTTAACAACTAAAGTTTGGTTGTGGGACATAGTTACTGGGGGGGGGGAACTAAAATGTTAGAGGGTACACACCAGTTCCCAGTTTAACTAAAAGGCTCTCTGCATATAGCATACCCAACAGTGGGGGGCAGTGCCTGGTGAGGCTAGGGAGGAAGTGATGTCACGTGTGGTTAACGCTTGAAGAATCTTTCCCAATCTTTATGGTCTTCACCATGAAGAGCAGGGGAAATTCCTAGACCATGGCTATGAAGGCCAATCCCCCACCCGACCCCGCTTTTCAGGTTCTCAAGAGCAATAAATTGGGACTGAGGGTGGTGAATTGGTGGTTGATTATTTATGTTTTTAAGTATTTTATATGTCATTTGCCTCCATGTTTTATTGGCAATGTATGGTTTTTTGCCTCTTGTTCGCTGCCCTGAGCCCATGTGGAAGGGCGGGATATAAATCCAATAAATAAATAAATAAATTCCCCACTTGACCATAGGATCTGGGATGCCTATCTGCAGTGTTCTTCTTTGCGTTTCCAACAATTAAAGAAAACCAGTCATATATCTTCAGATTCCTCGATTATTTGAGTATCTTCTCTGATGTGAATGAACGTAAGTTTTCCAAATGGTTGTCCCTCCACCTACATAGATGCTTTGTAAGGTAATTTTTATTAGTGGCTTAAATATTCTGCCACTATTAGAAGATTACATGAATTGCTGGTCAGTCAGTGGAACTGTGCATCACTTTGTTCTATATGTGGAATGTATGGAAAGAAAATAAAGAACAGACTTTATGTGTCCAAAATACCTACCACTGGTGGTGTGGTCTTTGACTGTCTTAATCCTACTTAGGTTGGGGATAGGGTAAATTGCATTATCTATCTTGTGTTACAGCCGTTTCTATTTTCCTTGCCTGAGTTTCAATGCCCATTCATGTTCATTTGTTTGTATTAATTGGATTTACATGTTCTCACACTGCTGCCTGGAAATTGTATCTCATTCCTGGAAGAGAACTATATACCAACATGATAAATACTATCAATCATGCAAGCATAATAGCAGTTTATATAGCTGACTTTAAACACATTGTATGTTCTCACACAGCCACCTGGGAACTGTAATTAGCTCCAGTCAGTTCTGAGACTGTGGTAACATGATTAGTCCTGCCAACTGCACACACACAAAAGCAGCATACACCCTCAAATATAGCTGATTTTAAATTAAACACAACTTCCTCAGAATTTCCCTTGGAATTAGGGATGCTCAGATGTCTGCTGGCATGTTTCAACGTTTTGCTTGTTGGGTGGAAGAAGGGAGCTGATCTTTCATCAAGCAGTTTGGCTGTTCATGGGCAACTCAAGCCTGCTCAGTGGGCTATTTTCCTCGTACTCGAACAGAACAGAACAGTGCAATCAGTATTTCATGCATGAATGTTCTCAAGGAGCCGGCTGAGAGTCCTGTTTCCCCCTCCACATATGCATCCTCTTATCAATGCATGCTGCTGTGTAATCATTGTTTAAACAGAGTGAGCAAACCAATCAGTCTGCAAGAGATTATAAGTAAACTTTGTATATTTTAAATTTCCTTACAATTTGATGTTTACATCCATGTTACCAAGGTTATTTTGGGCACGTACATTTTCACATGGCCTTATGGAAGTCATGGTCCCATCCCACATCATTAAATTACACTATCCAATCATCTGCGATTTGGAGGAGACTAAATGTCACCTATTGTGTAGAAGCAAAAATGTCCACAAAGTAGAAGGGAATGGAATTCCAACACAATGGCTACTGTGCAAAGGTCTTTGGAAGCTGCTCAAGTCAGATAGTGGTGAGGTGAGGAGATCATACAATCATAGAATCACAGAGCTGGAAGGGGCTATAGAGGACATCTAGTCCAACCCCCTGCTCAATGCAGGATCAGCCTAGAGCATCCCTGAAGAGTGTTTGTCAGGCCCATGCTTAAAGACTGCCAATGAGAGGGAGCTCACCAGCTCCCTAGGCAGCTGATTCCACTGTTGCACAACTCTTACTGTAAAAAAGTTTTTCCTAATATCCCTTCCCACCCTTAATTTAAACTCATTATTGCAAGTCCTATCTTCTGCTGCCAACAGAAACAGCTCCCTGCCCTCCAAGGCTTGGCTCAGAAGTGATTATGGCTGCTGAAAATTGTATGTTCTCCCATCAAACATGTTTGTTGCAAAGTCTGTGGCTTCCCTCCTTGGCATACACAACTGAGCAAAAGCATGCATCACTAGCAGCTACCTGGCCAGTCGCCATGATGAATGCCGCTACTACACAGATGCAAAAATCCTCCAAAGATTGTTCATTTTGAATTGTGAGAAAATCATTGAACCAATCATATGAGGCTTTCAACTTGATGAAAAATAAGCAATGCCTTATTTGTGAACATTGAATTATCCCTGATTCCAATTAGCAAGCAGTGCTGAAATTTGAATCGAAGTGTCTGCTTTTGTTAGCCAAATTGCCTTATTTTATTAATAAGTGTGGGGAATTATGAATATTAATAGACATAAGATATGGAATTATAACCTTTGTCTACCAGAGTCAGGATTCCCAGAGCCCGTGAATAGATACAGAGACTGTGTTGCTAAAATAATTGATTTCTTTACTAAATGTTCTCAAACATACAAACAATAACCAAGCATTCACACACAAAATACAGTGCTAGGAATACTGAGTTGAAAGAATAGCGACGTTTGCATGAGCAGGAATATCGTTGGTGGATAATATGTTACCTGTCCAACGAGATGAATGGGACATGCAGCAAAAAATAAAACACACTAAGGGGAAGGGATCATGAGTTGATCAGCAACACACGTGGACTGATTCCAAACCAGCCAAGAATGGCACCAACAAGGTAGGATGGGGTTAGGAGAGGAAGAAGCAAGACATCAAGCTCAGGGAGTGCCCTCCTTACATAGCTAAATTACGACCTAAGGTAATGGCTATGTGGCCACCTGGTTCCCAGGAAGTGCTAAAAAAACTCTGGCCGGGGGCATAAAGGGATTAATAGCTGGGCAATTGGAAATTAATGGTCGGCAGGGAGTGACACCTCTGGGGGAAGGGGCAGAGACAAAGGAGAGAGTAAAGAGATCCAATCACATAGCAGATCTGGTGTTTCATGTGAATGATCAGATACTTGACAGCAGTGTTATCTGGATGGGTGGCAAGAAGGCTCAATCACTGCTATTGTCTTTAGCTGGTGTTATGTAGTGGGTGTCGAGCATTAAGAAGTCAGGAAACAGCATGATAATCAGCACATGGTTTACTCGTACACAACAGAACAACCCAATACCGGCCGATGGCCAACTATAAACATTTCCCATAGACCACCCCCAGGTCCCACTGGTGGGTTTAAACTTCCCACCAAGGTTCCTATTGGTGAAAGCTTGAGGTTTCAGGATCCTAGTCCCTATTGTCTCTTGAGCTCCAAGCTGAGGCAGGGTCGCTGTTGCCTAGTGGCGGTCAGTGGACATAACAGCTGGGCACAGTCTTTTGTTTTAGGCTGGCTTAGGAGGAGGAGGAGGAGGAGGAGGAGGAGGAGGAGGAGGAGGAGGAGAGACATGTTATTTTCCAAGTGAGGCTAACACACAAGGGGGGGATGCTGCATGATGAAGAAGAGATTCCCTTATGGCTTCTGTTCAGGAACATTTGTCTTTTGTCAGAGCATGGCTTCTTCTCTGGTCTTCTGCTGGCTCTGCATGCATGGAGGTCAGGACTGTTGGTCTGCATCCCAGTGCTTGGGGTGGATACAGAAGTTCAGTGACAGAAGGCTTCTGTAGCCCCAGGTCCACATCTGGATTGGCATGCTTCTTTGGCACAAGGCTCCCCTTGGCCACAGTGCACATTCCATAGTCCAGTATAGGGCACTTCTTTAGGATCACAGCTCTGTCCATTGCCCTGGCAAACACTCTTCACAGTCCAGTAAGGCAGTCATGGTAAAGAGTCTTTAGTAATGCTATCTGAAGTGGCTGGATGGCAACAGTTTAGCCTGCAAATAATAGTTGTTTATTGCTCACTTAGACTTTGTTCCTGAAGCCTCTTAGTGAGAAACAGTTTCCAAAGCAGTACTATAAAATACAATACCCTTTAAAATTAGGATAAAACTTCCTGACCACTACTTAATTATGGCCACTGAGTGCTTTCCCAAATAAGTGGTTTTCCGTTGATTCCATATGGTGCTTAGTTCTGAACATTCCCAGGTTGGGGAAGAACTACAAATTCCTCTTGATATACCTGCACAAGTGCTATCAACCACAGAGAGAATACTAGCACCAAAGAATTCAAGTTCATTATTGTTATGTGTGCTTTGCTCATTAACTCTGAAACAATGTTCCACCTTTTCCGTTCTGGTTTCTGGAAAGAGGAATGGATAAGTGGTTAAAGATGGATGGGAGGAAGAATTTTGGATAAGGATAAACAGACATTAGACCACTTACTTTTAATCCCACTTTTCTTGATGTTTCTAAAATGGCAAAAAAAACCCCACCCTTCCTGCTTGCCAAAGTATAAACTATATTTACAGTGGTTGTTTCGTTGATGATGACAAAGAAAACCATTCCTACTGCCATGCGACTGCAATGGCAATAAAACCGTCAGCTTGTAAATCTCCTTTATATTTTTGACTTTCATTAAATTTAGCGGAGTGTCAGTTATCACACTGCAAAGTATCATATTTTCTCAGGCAGGTATAACACGCACCATGCTCAAGCATGCATATTTGTGCAGAGTCAGTCTGCTATCAGACTAAATCTTAACAGGAGATTGATGGTAAAATCAAATTGGCCTTCCAAATGGACAGGGGCCGAGGCTTTTTTCCTTGCACGCTGAGGCTTGCTATAGGGCATCAGTCATCAACATTGCACTGCTTGATTATTAAGGGCAGGAGATGAAATCTGTGACCTGGTCCATATTTTTACCAGGTGCCAGCACTCCCTCCACCTGAAGTTAACCATCTGCCAGCTTTCTGCCACTGTTTGTTATAGACGTTGCCAATATGCCTGACTAATGAGAAGCTTGGGCTCATCAGCAGACCTGGCCTAGTGACAAAAGAGGCTTTGTGTTGAATGGAAAACTCAGTGAACCAAATCCTTTTACATAATCTATACAAAACAATATATGTCACTTATTTTCTATAGTTTCTATATCATGGACTCATAACAGAGGTCAGAAGGACATCTAATGTCCCATTAGTCACACAGCAAAGCAGAGGATTTCACTGCTGGGAGGTTCTAGCAGGCTTTGAAATAGCCCTGCATCATATTTAGGTTTCTCTTATATTCCAGTCAAGGTATACTAAAATGCATTATGTACATATGTAAGTGCCATCAAGTTACAACTAGGTATGTGCAGGGAAAAAATATTCGGCATTATTCGGGTTCAAGGGTTTGGGGACAAATATATTTGGGAAACCTGAATATCCCTGAATACCAATACCAGTATTGTGTTGGTATTCAGGAGATATTTGGGATTCCTGAACATATTCAGCTCCATTATAGAAGAAGGAGGAGGAGGAGGAGGAGGAGATTGGATTTATACCCTGCCCTTCACTACCCAAGGGAGTTTCAGAGCGGCTTACAAACCCCTTTCCCTTCCCCTCCCCACAACAGACACCCTGTGAGATAGATGGGGCTGAGAGAGCTCTGACAGAAACTGCTCTTTTTCAAGAACAGCTGTGCCAGAACTATGGCTTGGCCAAGGTCATCCAGCAGCTGCAAGTGGAGGAGTGGGGAATCAAACCTGGTTCTCCCACATTAGCACTGCGCACCAAACTGGTGTAGTGTTGTCAATGTAGTCAATGGCAAATCTCACAGGGTATGTTCAGAGGCTGGGGAGGGGGGAGGTTCAAGGAAGCAGCTTCAAATCTGCTGTGTACCTACTGGAGCCTCTCCTTAAAAGAATCTCCAGGTTTGGGAAAGATGGGACCACTTTGTCCAATTCTATGGGCACCCAAAGAAGGTGCTCCCATCCACCATTGTTTCCAGTGGTAGGTGGGGGGAAAAGGCAGGCAAACACAAGCCCAGCAGATTCGCCTAGAGACTCTCTGCAGTAGAAACTGAAGTGTTGGGTAGGGAGGGGAGGTGGCATGGCCAGCAGCTGAACCAGTGCAATGTGCGTCACCAGAACCAGTGCTACTGTGGTCGTGCCAAACCCAATAGGACCAAGAAGTCTGATCAGAGAATCTGAGAAACTCTGAAATAAGGGGTGGGGCCTTTCTGCAAGGAGGACAACAGAACCAGTTCAATCTACTAGTGCCCAGCAGCGGAACCCAATGTCAGCCACCCTACTAGTGCCCAGCAGCAACAGAAGAAGAAGTCAGTGCCAGATCAGCCATACATGTCTGATGTCAAGCACTTGTTGTTGTTGTTCGGTCGCACAATGGAGTCCAACTCTTTGTGGCCCCGTGGACCACATCACGCCAGGCCCTCCTTTCTTCCGTCATGCTCCAGAGTTTGCTTAATTTCATGTTCATTGCATCGATAACACTGTCTAACTATCTCATCCTTTGCCATCCCCTTTTAGGATTGACTGATTTGATTTCCTCCAGAGTTTGCTTAATTTCATGTTCGTGCTCCAGAGTTTGCTTAATTTCATGTTCATTGCATCGATAACACTGTCTAACCATCTCATCGTTTGCCATCGCCTTCTTCTTTGACCTTCAATATTTCCCAGCATCGAGGTCTTCTCCAGTGAGTGCTTCGTTCTCATTTGGTGGCCAAAGTATTTGAGCTTCAGCTTCAGTATCTGGCTTTCCAGGGAACAATCAGGATTGATTTCTTTTAGGATTGACTGATTTGATCTCCTTGCAATCCAGAGGACTCTCAAGAGTCTTCTCCAGCACCATAGTTCAAAAGCATCTATTCTTTGGTGCTCGGCCTTCCTTATGGTCCAACTCTCAGAGCCATACATTACTACTGGGAATACCATTGCTTTGACCATATGTACTTTTGTTGGTAGGGTGACGTCTCTACTTTTTATTATGCTATCTAGGTTTGCCATCGCTTTCCTCCCAAGGAGCAGGTGTCTTTTCTTGGCTGCAGTTGCATGGCTGCAATTTCATGGCTGCAGTCACCGTCTGCAGTGATCTTGGATCCCAGGAATGTGAAGTCTGGATGTCAAGCACACAAGATCACAAATAGCCAGTGTGTGTGTGTGTGTGTGTGTGTTATGTTTCCAGGACAGCAGGACCCAGTGCAACCTGCTAGAGTCCAGCAGCAGAAACTAGTGCCAATGTGGGAGTGCCCAGAATGGACAAATCTGAGAATCTCTGGAGTAAGGTGGGGCCTTTCTGCAAGGAGTCCAGGACAACAGAATCAGTGCAAATCACTACTGCCCAGCACCAGAAACCAGCACCTCAACAGGACAGTCTATCACAGAGTCACAATCCAAGCAAGGGGGACGGGGGTTACAGGGACAGTGCGGGGGGCAGCAGTGGGAGGGCTTCTAGTGTCCTGGCCCCACTGGTGGACCTCCTGATGGCCCCTGGTATTTTTGGCCACTGTCTGACAGTGTTGGACTGGATGGGCCATTGGCCTGATTCAACATTGGCTTCTCTTATGTTCTAATCAGAGCAACCGTGCCCAGCAGCACAACCCAGTCCAATGTGGCAGCAGTGCCAAGTTCCAAGAGCTCATAGAAAACTTACTATTTCCCAAGGGAAGGCCGCAGGAAGTGAGAGGGATGGGGGTTGTGTTTGTCAGTCCCGACCCGCCTCTCTCCCAGCAACAGCACACCAAGCCAATGATACCAGTGCCTCAGTGGAGGAGCCTCCTTTAGCCTAGGTGCTGCAGGTGCCCTTCATCACAGGCTCTCCCTTTCCCACCTCCTCCCACCCCTGCAAAAAAAAGAATATGTAACCCAGCAAAGTTCATGCATGGTGCTCCTTTGGTCTCTGTTGGTGTGGCCCTAGCCTACCTATCTAATCTCCCTGAAGAACTGGTTTTGTGATGCTGTTTTAATTTCAGCAGGTAGTTTTGGTTTGGGGTGGTGGGGTGGCAGGCTGGTGTGGTCAGTGGACTGCACATCGCCCTGTGCTTGCTGCACTGCTGCCAGGGTTCCGTAGTGGCATTTTGTAGCAGGTGGATTCAGAGTGGCAGTGGAAATGGGGAGATTGGGTGGGGTGTTTCTGTGCCAATCAAAATGGTTACTGTCCCTACTACTTTTTCCAGACTGGTTAAAAGTTTTGGGAATAGTGTTTCGCCCCAGCTTCCAAGCACAGACTGAGAAAGGATGCAGGCACAAACATGTGCTCACTTCAGTCACCCTCCAAGTCCAGAACCAGGTAGCTGAACAGTGGTAAGTTGACCTTGAGGAAGATCAACCGCTCAACTCTCAGGGAGAGCAGACATGAGTGATGTGGGCTGACAGTGTTGCCCACATGGGAAAAAATGTGCTCACTCTGCATGCCCATTGGAGGGCATGAGAGGAGCCCTGGGCCACAACAGAGAGATCTGGCCAGACCGTCTCCTTCATGGCCCAGTAGCTCAGAGGGCAGGTGGCCTGCAACTTGTAGGGCTTCAAAAGGTAGGTCCTCACCATCACATCTGCTGTGTCCTCCTGTCTCCTTTGCCTGCTGCTCCCAGAGGGGCTGAGCATCCACCCAATGACTGCAATCTTCACAGTCTCTGTGACAGGAGCCATGGGGGGGATGCTGCCTAGGGAGGGATGAACAGCAGCAGAGCTGCTTTCACCCATCACTTCCTCAGCTCCCAGCAATGTGCCCCTCTTGTTCTACATGTGCTCAATCTGGTGGGAGAGCTCATCTCGCCAGCAATTGAACTGGTCAGCCCACTCAGCGATCCTGCCCTTGATGCGTGGGTCATACACGCTCGCCAACATGTAGACTTTCTGCTTGGTGAGAGGCTGAAAGTGGGCCTCAAGTCCATCTGGCAGCCTTCTGACCAGCATGCACACTGCTGGAAGAAAGTCTGCACATCCCACAGCTGGCTCCAGAGACAAGGCCAAGTCCTCATGAGCTGTATTGGTCACGGGGATGACTGGAGCCAGACTTGCTGTTTCAGATGAGAGCATTTCTGTAGCTCTTGAAGGGCCCAAGAACTTCCACATTCTGAGAGATGGTCAAGCACTCCTCCTGGTTGAGCTGGCTCTGTTTCCAAATGACCCCACTCTCAGAGATCAGGGCAGTCAGGGCTCTTTCCTGCTCCACCACGTGCTCCAGCATGGCACAGGTGGAGCTCCAGTGAGTGTTCACGTCACCAATCAGGCAGTGCTCTGGCAATGCCTGTCAGTGCCTGCTTCTCTTGCAGCAGATGGGTTTCCTTCACACTGTGAGAAAAGTGACTCACAATATAATGGCATTTCTGGAAGAGATGCCAGAACTCACAGGTTGCAGCACTCCAACTGGGAAGCTCTGTAGAACCCAGGCCCAAGGCATCCTTAACCACAAAGTGGTGAAGGTGGGCCACACAGTAAATGCTCTTGAGGCCCAATGTCTTGATCACTTCCTTGATGTTTGAGGCACCATAAGTCACCATGAAGCTTGTACAGGTATTTGCCCTCTCACCCCAGTCCAGGTATAAGAGGCACAACTCCTGAACTCTGCCAGCATGTACCGGATTTTACTTCTCCCTCATCCCAGTCCAGGAATGAAAGATACCAAAATCCCATATGCCTCAGGAACACTTAAAACAAGCCCAGAAGAATGTTTGCACACTCTCTCTAGGGTATCAGTAGTCACTGACACCAGGACCTCTGGACACCAGATTCCCACCAGCTCAGAAGAAGAGGTCCCACCTCCTGTCTGGTTTCTGGGAATTAACGACTTATCAGCTCTGTGCCAGAGCTGTAGACAATTAATTAACACGGTGGGAGCTGCATCACCAGAATCAGCCTAGGCACAAGATTAAGCCTTAGAACCAAGTTGCAACACAGTAAACAAGCCCAGATAATATTAATTTATATATTATCTTTATTCAGTGCAAAAGCAGGCATATAACAAGAGACTAGCAAGAAGGTGAATAAAACAAATAACGCCAATGCATAGACAGCTCTAACTACACATAGAGGTATTCATAGTTACCAGTCATTCAGAGATACCAGATAATTCAATGTCCATTGTGTAAACATGGAATCTTGAGGATGAACCACATGACTGCTGTGGGCAGTTAAGTCCAGCTTCGCTGCCCACTAGTAAAATTCCTTGTTGCAGGTATACAATCTAAAGGGGAACTCTTTCTCAGAAAGGAGCTCTCTTTCCAAGAAAACTCTCCCCCTCTCCCCATAGGGTGATCACAATTCCCTCCCTTTCCTGTCATAATTGAATATGGCCATTTATCCAATCATGAGGGGATGAAGGGGTGTGCCCAAATCTCTGGGTTGATGTGACAGAAGCCATGTCAGAGGAGCTTTGATGTGTTAATGTCTTGGAACAGCTGTGTCTCCAGCTTGGGAAGACACCTTAATGTCTGCTCTTCCCAGCAAAGGTGCCAAAGTGTCTTGTATAGGGATATCAGGCTTGGCATCTGGCATGCCATCTGTTGCAGGTGACAAAAGTCACATGGACATGTTAGCAGCTAGGCCATTTGGCCCTAGCAGGAATGATTCAGGAAAGGTTTTTCCTATACAAAGCTGATGGTGAGGTCCCATCCTACCCATGCCTCTGTCTCTCGATGGTGGCCATGCTGTTGGCTGCTGTGTGTGGCCTGCCGAGTGGCTTGATGTGCAGCAGAGCCTGGTAATACCCTGCCTGACACTAGTGGTTTCCTCACCCATCGCAACATCACTGGGTTGCCACGAGTGCACGGTCAGTGAAAGATACATGTTGTGCAACTGCTGGGTGGTCCAGATGTTGGGCGTGAAGTGCATAGTTCTCCCATAAGCACAGGACAATTGTCCCTTCACATACTCCCTGGCAGTCCTGTACAAACAGGACATCATGGTCCTGCTCAGCATGGTGCGAGAAGGGGGCGTGTACCAGGGAACAACATACTGGAGCACCATGAGGAAACCAGCACCCTTGACCACTGAGAAGGGAAGGCCATGTACAGCAATCATCTCAACAAGGAGATGAGTGACCACCTTGCTAGCATGCTGTCATTCCCCCCCCCCGGCACCCTAATGCTGACCTCACCAAGTGTCTCCATCAGAGTTGCCCAGGGAGAGCACTGGAGGCGAATGCAAGACGACTCACCTCCTGGCTGGTTGGTAGTGGCTGCTTGGGCACCCCAGCAGGAGGCTCTCTCTGCCCCCAAAGAAGCACTGCCTGGTGGTGCTTTTTCAGGTTGTTCCACATCCCAGTCAGCATGAAATGACTGGAGTCTCTTCCATGACTGATCCAGGGCTTACACAGCTGGCACTGTGTCAACCTGAGATTCTTCATCAGCTGGAACTAGGGCTGCCAGGTCCAATCTTCTCCCCAGTGGGGGGAATTGGGGGGCGTTCCAGGAGGGGGTGTGGCTACCCCCACCACAATGATGTCACTCCGCATGATGTCATCACCCCCTGCTTTCCCCCTATAATTTAAAGGGAAACTTCCCTTTAAATGGTGGTGGTGAGAAGCAAGGGCCAAGCGCCCCTGCCTTGCAAGAGGCGATCTTGCCTCTTGCAAGGTAGGAGCCGACACCCCTGCTTGGGAAGAGTGAGCACCCCTGCCTTGCAAGAGGCAATTTTGCCTCTTGCAAGGCAGGAGTTGATGGCTCTCGCTAGGGAAGAGTGGGTGCTTGGCGCCCCTGCCTTGCAACAGGCAATCTTGCCTGTTGCAAGGCAGGGGCAATGGGCACCTACTCTTCCTAAGCAGGGGCCGTTGGCTCCTGCCTTACAAGATCGGACTTGCCTCTTGCAAGGCAGGAAGAAGAAAAAGAAGAAGAGATTGGATTTATACCCCACCCTTCACTACCCAAAGGAGTTTCAGGGTGGCTTACAAGCTCCTTTCCCTTCCCCTTCCCACAACAGACACCCTGTGAGGTAGGCAGGGCTGAGAGAAACTCTGACAGAGACTGCTCTTTTTCAAGAACAGCTGTGCCAAAGCTTGTGACTGACCCAAGGTCACATCAGCAGCTGCAAGTGGGGAACCAAACCTCTGCTCAGGAAGAACAGGCCCAGGGCCAGTCCCCACTGGCTGCGAGCATTTAATGGGGTCCCTTCAAGTGCTTGCAGCTGGCAGACTCCACGCACTTGATCTCCCACTGGCAATGCTGCTTGGAATTCAGGTAGGCTGCCAGCAGCCACCACCACCCTCCCCTCTCTCAAGAGGGGGCCAGCTGGCTGGAGGTGGGTTGAACCCCCCAAAAAGTGGGTAGACTCTGCCAGACCAGGAGGTCTGACCAGTGGCCACCCTAGCTGGAACTGCTTCCAGGCATTGGAAGTGAAGGAATACCTGCACTGACCAGCAGCTGCAAACAGCCCTGCAGCTGCCTACTGTGAGACACACCATGTCTTGGATGGGCAGTAGGAGATGGCTGAGAGGGGGAAGGGGTTGCGATGGCAGCACCTTGGGAGACACCTCCATCTCTTCCTCTCCTGCCTCCCCCTGCTTCCGCTCCTGCCCCTCCTCAAAAGGCCTGCTGGAATCCAGAGGAACCAGAGCAGTGGGCTGGTTGCCCAGCATTCTCCTCTAGCTCCTCTGTGGTCCTCTGAGTTCATGGGGTGAGCTCCTATCCTGAATGCTCTTGCCCAAAGACAACACAGGCTCCTCCTCCTGCTGTGCCTCAGCAACAACAGGTGGAGGGCCCAAATTCAAGCACCAGCTTGAGGGGGTCTCAAGAAGCTGCAGGAATAGAAAATACCAGAAAGCGGGACCCATGATACTCACAGGGGGAGTATTCCTAATGGCTCCCAGCTTGCAGAAGCAGCTCCTCAGGTAAACCTTCTCCCCCTGCCCCCAGGCACCAGTGGGCCTGCCAATCTCCCCAGCGTCAATCTTCCCTTCCCCCAGGCACCAGCAGCAAGGCCTGAGCGCCTCCCGGCCGTCTGACCTACTGATCTCCCCCTGCTGATCTTCCCTCCCCCAGGCACCAGCAGCGAGGCCTGAGCTCTGCACGAGGCACCATACTTTATGAGCCCAACGGACTGCCTCTGTGTGAGGCAGATTCATTTGTCCGCATCTCTTACGTTAGTTGAAATTAATTCACTTTGTGTCAATTTTATCTTTGCGGGAATAAAAAGGACACACTTAGTGAACCTGTCTAAAGCTGGAAATAGAGGGTTTCAAGGCTTTAAGTACTGCTTTTAAAGTATTGTAAGTATATTCCAAGCCTTTCCAAGGAAAAACGCCATCACTTTCTACACATCTTCAAAATACTCTTTTGCATCTTGGCGCTGAAATTTCAAAGCAATCGAGAACAGCACAAGTATTTAAAGGAGAGGCACTTCAGTGGCCATGTTGGGATGAAAACGCAAGGTAAATAAAAGGAGACAAACCCAGAGATTAGCAGCGTGTGATTTTAATTGTCAAGGTGATGCTGAATATAGACACACTTAATTGTCATAGCTGGACTGTGCTGAATCATGGTCTCTTTGTGCTGTTTGTAATGTGCCTCCGTCTGTAATTTATGAAACTTGCATCATCACTGCCATGAAACTGCATCCCTCTCAAGCTGCATCTGGCGAGCCGGTTCCCTCTCTTCAAATTAGATCGATGTAGTCTGATGTATTCATTCGATTGCCACTAGAGATTAGCAGTGTGTGATCTTAATTGTCAAGGTGATGCTGAATACAGACACACTTAATTGTTATAGATGGGTCCCGTTCACATGCAGAAGTAGCCGCGTGATACCCACGAATGACAGGCAGATTTTCCGGGCATGATCGCATGAGAACATCTGGCAAGCGTCCTGCACCCGTCACCAACCCATTTTGTTCTGCCAAAGATGCAGATTAAAAAATTCCGGGGAAAGGGCAGTAGCAAACAGGTTTGCGAGGGGCCGCAGACAGACTTCCCCATGTAATCGCTCCAGTGCGCTCCCATTGCATCACTGATCCCTCTTTGGAGCGCATCCAGAAACATGCGGTGGAGGGAAAGACCTGATTCACCTGCCGCTGCATCTGATCATGCTGTGGCAGGTCAAATTGATACGGCGCAAAAAGCCTCGCTTCCCCCCGGATTATCTCGCTCGTGTGACCGTGGCCTTGAACTGTGCTGAATCATTGTCTCTTTGTGTTGTTTGCAATTTGCCTCCGACTGTAATTTATGAAACTTGCATCATCACTGCCATGAAACTGCATCCCTCTGAAGTTGCATCTGGCGAGCCGATTCCCTCTCTTCAAATTAGATTGATGTAGTGTGATGTATTCATTCGAATCTAATGACTTTTGCAGTGCCCCAGAGTAAAGAAAATGGGTTTCATTAATTTCCCTAATAGCATCACTGAAAGACATATAATGTGAGAAGCTAAAAAGTTATTTTGTTTTTAATCTCTTAATGATCTCTTTTCCCTTTGTTCGAAATAACCTTAGTTTAGCAAAGTACAATGGGATGTAAATGCCTCAATGGATTTGTCGAGAAAGCAGGATTTCAACCGTTTTGGGGGGAATGTTTCATGATCTCTTTATGTTCTCTGCTGATGTTTATTACACTGTGCTGGGGATTTATTGCTCCATAATATCAAAGGTACATAGTGTCATTTTTCTTATCCAAACTCCTTCCAATGACAACGAATGCCAAATGGACACCTCATATCTTATTTTGTTTCTTAAATCCAGGTGAGTTAGAGTATGAACAAATTGCTGTGCAATGCTCCAATAACAACACTTACACAGCATATTCCTATGCAAAGTCACCAATGGGTTTAGAGAGCCAGTTTGGTGTAGTGGTTAAGTGTGCAGACTCTAATCTGGGAGAACCGGGGTTTGATTCCCCACGGCTCCAATTGCACCTGCTGATGTGACCTTGGGTCAGTCACAAGCTCTGGCACAGCTGTTCTTGAAAGAGCAGTTGTGTCAGAGCTCTCTCAGTCCCACTTACCTCACAGGGTGTCTGTTGTGGGGAGGGGAAGGGAAAGGAGATTGTAAACTGCTCTGAGACTCTGAGTGAAGGGCGGGGTATAAATCCAATCTCTTCTCTTCTTCTTCTAGAGTAACTCTGCATAGGACTCTGCTGTTATTTTTACTGTACAGCAAATGTTAACATGTTTCCATTCAATTTCATATGCCACATTTACTCAATACATTTTCCACATTCAGAACATTGATTATTTCACTAATATTTTTTTCATTGTATCATTCAGGGGCTCATTCTCAAAATACGTGTGTGTGTGTGTGTGTCATTAAGTCACAGCCAATTTATGGTGACCACAGCAAGGGGCTTTCAAGGCAAGTGAGACGCAGAGGTGGTTTGCCATCGTCTTCCTCTGCAGAGTCTTCCTTGGTGGTCGCCCTTCCAAATACTGACCCTGCTTAGCTTCTGAGATCTGATGAGAGAGGGCTATGCCATGCCATTTTCACTCTTGGGTTTATTTCAAATGGTTTTATGCTGTATTGATTACATTTGAATTAATGCAGAGTAGCAGATCATATATTACATTCAAGATGTGAATTGCAGTTTGCCAGCAGTAGATGTTTGCCTTTTGCACACAACTTCTGGTGAACATATTGATGTCCTTGATGTATGGTGGATTTATTTAGGAAGTTCACATGATCCTCTCACATGTTTTAGTTCAGGAGGATTCAGGTCTAGTTGAGAGAGGAAACCAGCTGAACTGGTTTTAGATTGCCACTAGAAGTTCATGGTATTAAATTGTCACAAACTTAATGTCCTCTCAATTTCCCAGCATTAGTAGGATAGAATCAATTCAGTGACAGTCCTTAATAAGATATCTGTCAGCCCTGACTTAATCCTTTGTGAAATAGTTAATCTGGTGTGTATTACTAAAATGGAGCTGGATGACATGGCAAGCTTTGTACAGGCTCAGCTAACTACACCATGCACCCTGATGGTACTCAACGCAGTCTCAGCTTAGGGCCAATCTAGATGTGACTGAATCCACAGGCCAGACCCATAGATGCCACTGCCATTTTAAAAGGATTTAAAAACACTGCAGTGTAGCAGGCTGAAGTACTCTTCCCCACCCAGGTATCTTTTCAAGTGCTGAAACAGCTGCACCCCTCACAGCGGTTTTGACACTTGAAAAAGGTCATGGGAGGGAAAATATGAGCACCCCAGCCTGCCACACTGTTGGTCCAATCAGGATTGGGTCCCAGTGGCATTCTTGTTGTTGTTCAGTCGTTCAGTCGAGTCCAACTCTTCGCGACCCCATGGACCACATCACTCCAGGCCCTCCTGTCTTCTGTCATGCCCTAGAGTTTGCCTAATTTCATGTTCATTGTATCGATAATACAGTGTAACCATCTCATCCTTTGCCGTCCCCTTCTTCTTTGACCTTCAGTCTTTCCCAGCATCAGGTTCTTCTCCAGTGAGTGCTCCCTTCTCATTTGATGGCCAAAGTATTTGAGCATCAGCTTCAGTATCTGGCCTTCCAGGGAACATTTAGGGTTGATTTCTTTTAGGATTGACTGATTTGATCTCTTTGCAGTTCAAGGGACTCTCAAGAGTTTTCTACAGCACCATAATTCAAAAGCATCTATTCTTTATCACCCTCACAGCCATACATTACTACTGGGAATACCATTGCTTTGACCATATGGACTTTTGTTGGCAGGGTAATGTCTCTACTTTTTATTATGCTGTCTAGGTTTGCCACTGCTTTCCTCCCAAGGAGCAGGCGTCTTTTAATTTCCTGGCTGCAGTCACCGTCTGCAGTGCTCTTGGATCCCAGGAACATGAGGTCTGTCACTGCTTCCATGACTTCCCTTTCTATTTGCCAAGGAGTGATGGGGCTTTAAATAGTTCAGCTGGGATACCATCCCCTCTGCTAGCTTTGTTGTTAGTAATGCTTTCTAAGGCCCATTTGACTTCGCACTCCAGGATGTCTGGCTTGAGATCAGTGATTACACCGTTGTGGTTGTCAAGGACACTGAGATCCTGCTTGTATAGTTCTTCTGTGTATTCTTGCCATCTTTTCATAATCTCTTCTGCTTCTGTTAGGCCCTACCATTTTTGTCCTTTATCGTGGCCAGCTTTGCATGGAACTTTCCCTTGATTTCTCCAATTTTCTTGAAGTGATCTCTCATCCTTCCCATTCTATTGTTTCCCTCTATTACTTTGTATTGTTCATTCAGTAAAGCCTCCTTATCTCTTCTTGCAGTTCTCTGGAAATCTACATTCAGTTGGGTAAATCTTTCCTTTTCACCTTTGCCTTTCGCTGCCTTCTTTCTTCTGCTACTTGTAAAGCCTCATCAGACAGCCACTTTGCTTTCTTGCATTTCTTTTTCTTTGGGATGGTGGTGATTGCTGCCTCCTGTACAATGTGACGAACCTCCGTCCATAGTTCTTCAGGCACTCTGTCTACCAAATCCAGTCCCTTAAACCTATTCTTCACCTCCACTGTATATTAATTAGGGATGTGATCTAGGTCAAACCTGAATAGCCTAGTGGTTTTCCCAACTTTCTTCAGTTTAAGTCTGAATTTTTCAATGAGTAGCTCGTGATCTGAGCCACAGTCAGCTTCAGGTCTTGTTTTTACTGACTGATTTCTCCAGCTTTGACTGCAAATAATGTAGTCAATCTGATTTCTGTGTTGTCCATCTGGTGATATCCATGTGTAGAGTCGCCTCTTAGGTTGTTGGAAGAAGGTGTTCGCTATGACCAGCATGTTCTCTTGACAAAACTCTGTTAGCCTTTGCCCGGCTTCATTTTGTTCTCCAAAGCCAGATTTGTCCATTATTCCAGTTACCTTTTGACTTCCTGCTTTAGCATTCCAGTCCCCTATGATGAGGAGGACATCTTTTTTTGGTATCAGTTCTAGGAGGTGTTGTAGGTCTTCATAGAGCTGGTCCACTTCAGCCTCTTCTGTGTCTGTGGTTGGGGCATAGGCTTTGATTACTGTGATGTTGAATGGTTTGTCTTGGATTCACACCGAGATCATTCTGTCATTTTTGAGATTGTATCCCATTACTGCCTTTCACACTCTCTTGTTGACTATAAAGGTCACACCATTACAGGATTCTTGGCAACAGTAGTAGATATAACGGTCTTCTGAGTTAAAAATCACCCATTCCTGTCCATTTTAGATCACTGATTCCCAAGATTTCAATGTTCAGTCTTGCCATCTCATTTCTGACCATGTCCAGCTTACCTTGATTCATAGATCTTACATTCCAGGTTCCTATGCAGTATTGTTCTTTGCAGCATTGGACTTTCCTTTCACTGTCAGACACATCCACAACTGAGCGTCCTTTTGGCTTTGGCACAGTGGTTTCACTCTTTCTGGGGTTACTCGTACTTGCCCTCTGCTCTTCCCCAGTAGCATATTGGACACCTTCTGACCTGAGGGGCTCATCTTCTGGCATCATATCTTTTAGTCTTTTGTCACTGTCCATGGGGTTTTCTTGCCAAAGATACTGGAGTGTGTTGCTATTTCCTTCTCCAGTGGATCACACTTTGTCTGAGTTCTCTGCAGTGGCCTGTCTATCCTGGGTGGCCCTCCACGGCATAGCCCACAGCCTCTTCAAACCACACAAGCCCCCTCGCCACATCAAGGCAGTGATCCATGAGGGAGAGTAGCATTCTACATTACCATAAAATGGTGGTAGCACCCACTGGTTTGACCGACGGACCGCATCACATCTAGTTTGGTCCTTAGAATAGGAAAGTGGATCAGCCGTGATTAATGAGGGCATCTTGCTCACCAGATGCTGTAAGCATTCATAGTAGCTACCTTAACTTTTGTGGATTGGTGTGTTGAAACTATTTATGTTCATGTTTTTGACTCTTTTAAGTCCCAAATGTTGTTGCAACAATGTTGGGAAAAAATGAATAAAAATAAAAGTTTTTTAAAAAACCATTTTTGTAGAGTATATGTACCTAGTGATGGCTATGAAGAAAGGACAACTTACACTGGAGTACTGCCCACCTTGCTGTCTAACTGACTTTCTGGCTACAGCTATGGAAGGGTCCTAAGGCCTTAACTGTTAGTTCTAATAGGTTTTCATAGCTATGATTGTATAATTCAAAAATTCACCACAATGACTATAGGGTTGCCTTAATTTATTATAGACAAATCATGCAGATCATGTATCTTACTCTGTATTTTGTTCTGGAACTGAGGATAATGTAATGAGTATGGTCCAATCTGCACTACTCTTTCTGGCCACTGTGCTGCCGATACCACATTGTTTCACAAATTTCTGTCTGCATCTCATCTTTTATCAGGTCTCGTATTATTTCTTCTCAGCATCAGCTGTTTGCATCATTTTATTGTCCTCTACTGGCAACTCTGAGGCCACCATGACATCTCACCACGTTACCTGGATTTGGTTTTAAGATGGTCCAGTTGCCCTCGAGCGGCTGTGAGCAAAAAGCAGAAAACTGGAGCCGAATTCTCCCCCCTCCCAGTCATGAAAGCAGCCAGAGAACATTTTTCTATTTTTTTTTTGCTGGTAGGTTAGAAGCACACCCACCCCTGAACCATGGGGCACACCCCAGAATGTCCTGCCTGGCAACTGCTTAGTGTTTTGTGTTTTTTACCCACCTCATTCACTTTTCAGCCCTGCTCTGCCCCCCTCCACCTCCCCATCCACGAGGTCACCCCCTTTTACTTTCTGTGGGGGGATCATGGGTGCCATTTCCTCCCCACAGTGCAGTGCCCTGCTGGCATCCAAGGAGGCCTCCCCCCCCTCATGCACTCTCCCACAGTTGCCATGGTGAGGTCTGATGCAGACAGCTAACTTTTATGCTGAGCCAAAATGGAAGGCAAAGGGGAACCATATACAATGGCACCACAATAGACTGAGACTGTATTACACAGCAGATGCAGATTCAGCCTATGTGTGGGGGAGTCTTCTGTATTCCACTTGTCATTCAGAGATCACTATTTGGAGAGAATGAAATGTATTGGACATAGCAACCTTTGCTGGCGTGGGTGGCTGATTAAAATTGCCTTTCCTTGAAGACTTATGTTCCTGATGGACTTCCAAAAAACAGGTAGGGAGGTTTAAGCTAATTTGATAGACTGTACTATCAAAGCCTTGACTGACTCCTAGAACGGCAGTTCAGGTGGCAGTTCAGGTGATGCACAATAATGTACTTAGAATAGCTGTTCAGGAGAGCTATTTTTAGCAGGGGGTTGGACTAGATGGCCTGCATGGCCCCTCCCAACCCTGTGGGTCTATGATTTTGCCTCCCTTACAAGACTGAATGAAGCCATCAGTGTCCTGTTGTGAATCTTTTGAATGGCACTTTGCAGATAAAATTATTCATGTCTGATCTGATTTGAATGTCTTATTTGGTTGCTAATTCTGCCCCTGAAGCTCTTCAGGACTTCAGAAGGACTTCCATTGGTCTTACTGCATGGATAATTTTTGGATGATTTCACCTAAGTCTACAGATAGAGTACATAGAGAGATCCATGCGACCAATTGCCTTCTTGTTCATTGCCTTTTGAGGCTGGTGATGTCTAGCTGCGGCAAGCTGGCAGCTAGGTCATCCTGGTAATAAATTCCAGTTAAAAAAATTCTTTTAAACTTTAAAAGTTCTTTTAAAAAAACACTGCTGGCTATGACATTTTTACTTTTTGTAGCTCAGTTGTCTTTATTTTATTGTACGTTTCTTATGACTGTAAAATACCATTAGAACTTGGATTGTTGACTTCTTAAAAAAGTTAAGGATGTAAAATATGGCATTTGTCATTTCTTATCACTTCTTTTGGTTTCCCTTTCCATTTTTTTGTGGTTGTTTTCAAGCCACAACTTTTTAAATTACTCTAATTTTGTCCCAAGCACCAAGAAACTATAAGGAAAACTTCAACTTTTGAGATGAACCAAAGTAGTCATGGCATTTGGCAACATCAAACATGGAATATCCCACTGATATTTCACAATATAATTTTCAAAAGACAATTTTCAGGACATCTTAAGAGGCCCAATTCTAGAACCTCTGGAAAATAAGTCCCATCTACACAGCCCTAGAAAAATGATGATCCAGATGAGTTAAGTGCAAACATTCCACAGTTCCTCAAGCTTTAGGTTTTCAATACTTAAGGGGAAAGACTCTCAAGGGGAGGTGCTTTCTTCATGAGTGACCAATCTGGATAGCCACCAAATTTATTTATTATTATTTTTTTTAACCTTCGATTTCCTATACCGCCCTAACCCTTTTTGGGGGGTCTCTGGGCGGTTTACATGGGGTGCTAAGCACATTTTCACCTAAATTGGGCCACATTGTACTAGGGATGGGGCTGCCTACCGGCACCCAGGTGGAGGCTGATGTTCTTTCAGCTTGGCTCTCTCCCCGGCAGTCTATCGGCTAGCTATTCCTCCTGGTGCTCGGGGGGGGGGGCGGTATACAATACATCCTCCTCTGGGCTCGGCTATGTCCTTCAGGCATCGCCACGCCCACAGATGACGTCATTGCGTGCCTCTGCCCCCACCGACGACAGCTGCCCGATGTTGCTACTGGCCACCAGGGATCGCTCCTCTGGCCCTGCTGCTTGCTGTCGCCGTGACGCCACACCATGCTGCCTCCACCGCCATTCCTCTGCTGCAGCCGAGGTTCGCCACCGCCGCCGTCTCCACACACCTCGCCGTCTCCACACACCTCACTGGAGGGGGGTGTGTGCCCCCTACCCTTCTAAGGGTAGGTACCCATTTGTCTACTCGCATTTATAATTACATTTGTGTGGTCACAGAAGAATAAAACCTTGTTCACAAGTCACCTTAGCCTCATTTCATTTCTTAGCAATGCTGATTTCTGCCAAGTGGCTGTTGTAAAGCATGGAGCCACAGATAATAATTTATGAACCCCGTTTCATACACACAGTATTTTAATCTCTGCCTCATAATACTTAGGTTCAGGAGGAGATTATTTCAATGAATAAAACCTGAATGGATTATAAAAAGAGATAGAAATGATAGAAATGATCTGCAATACATTTTATAAGAGAGTTTCATTTTTCAATAAACTTTCAGAAAAACAGGCCTGTCTGTCAGAGGATGGAATATATTATGGCAGTGCAGGGAATTTCAGTGAGTCCAGCAATTCATAAAAGTATTATTGAGATGTTTATGATTGAGGGAAAATGTTCCTTGTCAAAGTAAACAACGATATGTTTACCAGGAAACTTCTCTGCAGACTGTTACAGAATGGGCAGGAATCTCTTGTGGAACCAGCATTTATGAACCAGTCCTATTACTATCAGAGGAAAATGGAATGTGCTTGAATTAATTTTGAACTTAAAATGTCTTCAGCTTCTGCATTTGACATGAGATAAAACGGAGTGCATCACTACTACCCTATCTCCTGGGTAATTTTTTTCCTTCCTGCCTGCTTTTAAGGAAAGTGCATCTGTGACACTCACCATTTTTTAATGTGAGACTTTGTGAGATTTAAGTGTCTTAATTCCTTCAACAAGATGGAAATGGTAGATAATTGTTCTAATGCGAATCCACTGGGAGAAGAGCTTATGTTTGCCAACTGGGTTATACAGCAAAAGGGCCGTTTCCTTCGTCTCTTACCTTTCTATTATTGTTATCACATTATCAGTATACTTGGCACTATGCAAAGCAAAACATACAGAAATGACCAAAAAGAAAAAGACAAGACAAGACCCTGACAAAGGAATTCACATTCTTAATTTTGACAATGGAAACAACAAAAGGAAAGAAGGAAGTGGCAAAGTTAACAAGGGATACATGTGAACAAATTCAGAACTGGCAGATTTTTTTGGGATACAAGCTACTGAAAGAGAATAGCATTCACCTCAACATAAAAAGGAGCATCTGTATAGATAAGGGAAGTCTTCATGTAGCCACTAAGGGCCAAACAAAACAAAACATTGCAAGTTCTGGGCATTTGTTTCTTTTAAGTAGCTTGGACGTAGGCGCCTGATTGGGATCAGCCCCATGGCATGGGGGAGGAAAGTTTAAGCCTTTTCCCCAGTGCCATTTTTCAAACTCAAAACAACCCCATGGAACTTCAGTTAGACACGTTTCACTAACATATTTTCAGGTCCCAGTACAGATCCTGATAAAAGACCTATATGTTTTACCTAGTGAATCAAACAGCAAAACTACAGAAGTCATTTAAACCTGGGAAAATAATATGGGATAAAGCTTAACCAACGTCCCCAAAGACACACAGTCCCTATGCCACAGTTGCAATCCATTTTGGGTTCCAATGTGCTGGTGATCTAGAATAAAAACAATACCAGGAGCTCCATACACAGGATTCACAGCATCACATCTTCTTTGGTCCTAAGGCGGCCCTGTGGCCACCTGTCAGACTTCCAATGACAGCGCGACATGCAACAAGTCCTCAACTGCTTTCTTAATCATACAAGTAGGTAAATGTGTTGGAAAAGGCAGTCCCTGAGATATCTTGATCCCAAACTGTTGACAGATTTAACTGAAATCCAGAATTTAACAGGGAAATCCAGACTCAAGAAACAGATTGGAAAGCTATGAAAGTGCATCAGAATAATTTGGTCAAAGCAGTTCATTCCTGTCAAGCAATACTCACATTCTAGGTTAGGGTTCAATAAATACCCCCTCTTTTGTTTTTTTTTTTGTTTCATAATTTTTTTCCTATGTCTATCCTCAGTTCCATTTCTTCTCAGTTGATTTTGTAGCTGTGTCTGTTTTATGGAATCATGGTATATGATTTTCACATACAAACATAACATGCATACATACATTGATATTGGATACTATTTATATGTATACTATATGCATATTTTCTGATGCTCAAATAACAGATTGTACAAGAAAAATGTAACACAGTGAAAAAAGAAAATGACACAAGGAATCACAGTTTTGTTTTACACAATGGAGACATGCATGTCTATATGCACACATGCACACACAGATGTCCAGGTTCAAGCAGGAACCTGGGACAAGAGGCAATAAGCATAGTCCAGTGGGCACAAGACAGGTCACAGTACAGAAGATCAAGTACACAGAAGTCTAAAACAAGCCACCACAGAACACAAGGATTATAGACAAATTGCTTCCACACTGGCTGTGCCTTTTCTGGCTGCTTTTATCAGAAGTCATTCAAGGCCTGGTGCAACTCATTGACCTGCTGAGTCATCCAGGGACAAGTGCAAGTCATCAATGGTTGAGCAGCCTACAGGGCTGCCTGCTCTTATCCTGCAATGACTCCAACTCACAGGAAGAGGATGACCAACCATGCACCATGGTGCTGCTCCCATGTCTTCATTCAGGCCCACTTTCTCTGGCATCCCAAGGGGTCTGGTGACCTTGAGGGAGAGGCTGGCATCTGCAGGGCCTCTGCTTCATCTTCAGATTTCAGGCTGCAGGATTGAGGGTGTGGCATGCTGACTTCAGCCTGAAACTCCATGCCTATGCCTGATGGAGTCTTCACCTTGTCTGGTGGATCTTCCTGCAGCGTCCAAGGGCAGTGGCCAGCTTCTTTCATGTAGTCCTCATCCAAGGAGATGTTGAGAGTCAGACCCGTGACAACAGATCTTCAGTACTTTACATAATAGAAGATCTTTGTACCGTCCACATGTATGTGCCATCAAGTTGCAACTAGCAAGGGCTTTTAAGGCAAATGAGAAGCACTGGTGGTTTGCCATTGTCTTTCTTTGCTGGGTCTTCCTCAGTGGTCTCCCTTCCAAGTACTGACCCTGCTTAGCTTCTGAGATCTGATGAGATCAGGCTATATCATGCTGCCTTCCCTCCACAAAATGCATCAGTGCAGAGATAAACCTGTTCTACGCTTGCATGTTCCTCCTCAGCATGTTCTACCTAAAACTTTTGAAAATGTGCTTCTAAATGGGGAAGTGTCATAGCTCAGAGGCAGGGCTGAAGTTTTCTTTGTTCCAGATATTGGCACCTACTATCATCAACACTTTAGTTTTATATATACATATAATCTGTCAGTAATATTTTGGCTTCCCATTTTGCAAAGCAGTGTTTGAATGCCATACGGACAAACATGGATAAATATCCTGAGCAGTCAATATGCTGTCAGTCAGACTGAGATTTTATTATACTGGGTCTGTCCTTTTTGAGAAAATGTTCATGACCTTATGTGATGCTATTACATTTAATAAGATTAAACCAACCCTACCCCAGTACTGCTGTCGACCCTACAGGAAGCCCAGAAGATTCTCCTGTGATGGAACTGGCATGCAGGATCATACTTTAATCACTTTATGTGCTGCATATTTTCATTTGGGAGCATACAGATTTCACAAAATAAATCCTATGTGCTCTCTCTATACTGTATTTAGTGCTTAAGAAGGGATAGTTCTTTTGCATTTAAGCAGTAAATTCAAAAGCTGAATTATCTGTAGTAGAAAAAAAATCACATTTTTTTTTTTGGAGGGGGGACTTATTGCTGTTCATCCTGACATATTCACAGAGACAGATGGACAAATGTCCCAGAAACAGCAAATTGCAGGGGTACCAATGACTTGCAAATTGCTTGGAGAAGGCAGAGTAGATGGAGCATCCCAAAGGTAATAAAATGTGCTCTTCGTTTCTAACATTGCTAGCTCATCATTATCAAAAGGAAGGAGGAATGCTGACGGAAGTGCAGAATTGCTTTCCTAATTCAAATTTCAGCCTTTTCCTTCACTCCCTAGCTATGCCTGAGATGCGTGGGACAAGCAGGCGTGATGTCACAAGGCAGGGCCTAGTGGTATCACACTGAACAGCATAAAAATTAGTTGTATATTAAATGTAAATTGGTGCCAGAGATACTTCATTACTCTTGTGTAAGCACATTTAATTTCCCATCTGTATATAGAGAAGAAAGTCTCCTCACCATAAAATCAATGCACAGGCCAAACTCCTGAACCTAGGAATACAAAATTCAGGGAGAGCACTCCTACTGTCACATAGATACTCACTAAGAAGGTATTCTTAGAAATTCGATCCCTAAATGGATCAGAACAGGTAAAATGTGTTCCCCCCATTGCTTCCTATGTGGCTGCCAGGCTGTTGCCTCTTTGCACCTCCCACTCTCTGATTGGCCAGCTGCAGAGCTCAGTGTAGCTACAGTGGGGCATTTCGGGGCCTGGCCCCCTGACTTCCTGCCAAGGTCCCCCCAATTCCTTTCAGCCCCCCCGACTGTCTGGCAAGATATGGGGGCTGCCACAAACTCCCCTGTGCTGCCAGGGCCACCGGTTCTTCTTGCCTTCCCCCTTTCTGGTGCTTTCTCTCCCCATTCCCACCCCGCCCTCCCCATCATTCTGGTACCAACCTCCAGAGCATCTTTTCTGCATTGGGGAAAGGCGAGTGGGCAGGCCAGCAGCTGGGGTGGGTGGAGGGGAGCACCAGGGAGGAGGCACAGGATGCCAAAGCTCAAGGCAGGCAGAGCTGATGGCCAGGTGGAGGGCACTGTGGCCACACCCGAGAGTGCCGAGAAGCCTGTAATTCAATTACTTCTAATCAAATTAGCCAGCACCCCAATGCCCCCCGAGAAATTAGAATGCCTCCTGACTTAGAAATTCCTGGCTACAGGCCTGTTCTGAGGTTAAAAAAAAAAAAAGTTACAGGAGACTGCATAGAGATAATAACAGTTGGAGGAAATCAGGAATGGCCAACCATCTGTGAGGTGCAGCAATGCTGCTGGCACAGCCTCTCCAATGGCTTCAAACACGCTCCATTGACCTCATAAACCTGACAGGGGGTTATCTGTCAGGTGCAGCAGCAGGTGCAGAATGTTTAAAGCCATTAGGAAGCCTGCCCCAGGAGTAGCACCTTAATGATTGTGCCACCCAGCCTCCACGACGGCTTGCAGCACCCCTCTCCCTCCCTCTCCTACACCACACTGGCAGTTGTCTGTCAGTTGCAGGAGCAAGGGCAGAGAATTGAAAGCCATTGGGGAGGCTGCCCAAGCAGCATTGCCATAGCAGTCCTGGTGGCCCAGCCTCCCTGATGCCTTCAGACATGCTATCCCTCCCTACACCTGACAGATAACTGCCTGTCAAGGGCTGGAAAGGGTGTGGAGTCCTTAAAGCCATCTAAGAGACTTGCCCAGAAGGATTGCCTTAGTACTGCTGCTGGCCCAGCCTCCCCAATGCCTTTAAACACCCCCACCAACACCAGACAGGTGGATGTCTGTCAGGTGTAGGAGCAGGGTCAGGGTACTTTGATCCATCCGGGAGGCTGCCCGAGCAGAAACACCTTGGCACTGCTGCTGGGCCAGCCTTCCCAATGGCTTTAGACACACTCTCTCACCTACCGTCGTCCATCTGACAGATGGTTGTCTGTCAGGTGCAGGGGCAGAGCATTGAAAGCCATTGGGGAGAGCTACCCAAGCAGCATTGCCTTAGCAATCCTGCTGGCTCAGCCTCCCCCGATGCCTTCAGACACACTACCCCTCCTGCACCTCCCCGTCTGTCAGGGAGGCCTTGTTCAGCAGGATTGGCTTAGTGCTGCTGCTGGCACAGCCTCCCTGATACTTTTAAATGCAATCCTCCCTTACACCAGACAGGTGCGTGTTTTTTCATGTGTAGAAGCAGGGCCAGGGTACTTTAATTTATCAGGAGGCTCCCCCAGCAGCTTAGCAATGCTGCTGGCCCAGCTCACCACAATGCCTTTTTCCACACTCACACCCATTATGAAAATATATCTCGAATTTGTCAAAAAGTGCTTTCCTGTATTAGGTTATTTAACTTCTTACAGTGTGGGTTCCAGAAAATTGGTTCATATGAACTTGCTTAATATCTGATTGCTCGGATGCTGTTTTGAATACGTAGTTATGCCCTACTTCTTAAATGTAAGATAAATGAGAAGCATTTTTGTTAAAAAATAAAGGGGAGTATGCCTTGCACCCCACCCCCAAAAAAAAATCATTGATGAGGCCAAACCCCTGCACCAAGAAACCAAAATAAGGGAGTGCATTCCTACCATGATGTCAACCCCCACTATGAAGATATTTCTGAGAAACACGACCCCTAAGGGGTCAAAAGGGGTCAAAATGTGTTCCCCTAAGCAGCATTAAATCAGGGTCTGGTCAGGTGTTTTTTCCTGGATACTCTTGGTGGAACAGGAAAGACCTTCCTCCTCAATTTGCTCCTGGTGAAGGTAAGGAGTGATCATGGCATCACTTTGGCTGTCACATCCTCTGGCATCACTACTACACTATTGGATGGAAGCAAGATGGCCCACACAGCCTTCAAGCTGCCTCTCAACCTCATCCATGCAGAGACACCACTGTGCAGCATCTCATAACAAAGCAATATGGCCCAAGTGCTGTTGGACTGTAAACTCATTGTTTGTTTGGGATAAGAGCATTATGGCACACAAGGAGTGTTTTGAAGCACTAAGCTTAACCCTCAAAGACATCAGGGGCAATGATGGAGTGATGGGGGGAATCACTGTGCTGCTGGCTGGAGACTTCCAGCAGACTCTGCCAGTAGTGCCAAGGGAACTCGAACTGATGAAGGAACATGTGTGTCAAGGCACTGTACCAGTGGCCACTCATCAGGAAACTCTCACAAAGGATGAACATGAGGGTCACCTGAGAGGCGATGTGTCTGCTGGGAAATTCCCTGAACTCCTACTGAAAATAGGGGTTGAAAGAGTATCCCCAGTCTGACGGAAAACTGACCATTCCTTCACGCCTGGCCTCAGTAGTGAGGACCCTACCAGAACTAACAGCCAGGATCTACCCTGGTGCCGTTAATTAGAGTGTTGGCAGGAATCTGACCTGGAATGTTTTCTCTTCAGGGCATCCTGATAGAGCTATGAAATGGGAAAGCAGACTAAAAAGTCTTCGTTTTTCAAGCTCCTAAATAGCATTTATCATGCCTTCATTTAAAAACGTGTAGATCCAAGGAATACAAGAGATAAAGAAAACACTCTTTCCTAGGATTAATAAGCAGTTTCAGATATCTTTATCAACTCTGTCTCTCTGTTGGTGTTCATCACCAGTCTCTTGACAGAGCACTGCAGGAATGACAATAATGTGGATCAGCGCAACATCTCTCTAATCTCTTCCCAAAGCTCTTCCTTGGATCCACACGTTTTTAAATGAAGGAGTGATAAATACTATTTAGGAGTTTGAAAAACGAAGACTTTTTAGTCTGCTTTTCCACTTTATATCTCTATCAGGATACCCTGAAGAGAAAACGTTCCAGGAACAGAGACAAAACAGTGTCAAGAATAGTTGCATCAAGATTTTGTATTGTACTCACATCGCTATCTACTGGCTTTGCCTATGTTTATGGCATGTACTTTACATAAGGATGATTGTTGTGTAATATAAGAAACTAGGGAGCAAAGCCCGTTGTGGTGGAAGACAACGGGCCCTAGAAAGGAAGAGAGGGAGGGTGGAAGGGAGAGAGGGTTGGAGGAAGGAAGGAAGGAAGGAAGGAAGGAAGGAAGGAAGGAAGGAAGGAAGGAAGGAAGGAAGAGGGGGAAGAGTGAAAAAAAGGAGAGAGGAAAAAAAGGAAAGGGGGAAGGAAAGGAGTGTGGGGGACGGAAAAGGCTTTCCCTGGGCCTAGTGCCCCATAGAAGGCCCAGGGGATGGTGTGGGGGGCGGAAAAGGCCCACTCTGGGCCTAGTGCCCCATAGAAAGCTCAGGGGATGGCGTGTGGGGGGCAGGAAAGGGCTTCTCTGGGCCTAGTGCCCCATAAAAAGCTCAGGGTATGGCATGTGGGGGCGGCGGAAAAGGCCTTCTCTGGGCCTAGTGCCCCATAGAAGGCTCAGGGGATGGCATGTGGGGGAGGGTGGAAAAGGCCTTCTCTGGGCCTACTGCCCCATAGAAGGCTCAGGGGATGGCATGTGGGGGGCGGAAAAGGGCTTTTCTGGGCCTAGTCCCTTCATAGAAGGCCCAGGGGATGGTGGGGGGCGGAAAAGGGCTTCTCTGGACCTAATGCCCCATAGAAGGCTCAGGGGATGGTGTGTGGGGACGGAAAAGGGCTTCTCTGGGCCTAGTCCCCTCATAGAAGGCCCAGGGGATGGGGTGTGGGGGACGGAAAAGGCATTCTCTGGGCCTAGTGCCCCATAGAAGGCCCAGGGGATGGCATGTGGGGGGCGGAAAAGGGCTTCCCTGGGCCTAGTCCCCTCATAGAAGGCCCAGGGGATGGGGTGTGCGGGACGGAGAAGGGCTTCTCTGGGCCTAGTGCCCCATAGAAGGCCCAGGGGATTGGGTGTGGGGGACGGAAAAGGGCTTCTCTGGGCCTAGTGCCCAATAGAAGGCCCAGGGGATGGGGTGTGGGGGATGGAAAAGGGCTTCTCTGGGCCTAGTCCCCTCATAGAAGGCCCAGGGGATGGGGTGTGGGGGATGGAAAAGGGCTTCTTTGGGCCTAGTCCCCTCATAGAAGACCCAGGGGATGGAGTGTGAGGGACAGAAAAGGGCTTCTCTGGGCCTAGTCCCTCATAGAAGGCCCAGGGGATGGCATGTGGGGGACGGAAAAGGGCTTCACTGGGCCTAGTCCCCTCATAGAAGGCCCAGGGGATGGGGTGTGGGGGACAGAAAAGGCCTTCTCTGGGCCTAGTCCCCTCATAGAAGGCCCAGGGGATGGTGTGGGGCGACGGAAAAGGGCTTCTCTCACTTGCCTCAGCCTTGAGGGCCTGTCCGTGCGCTAACACTCCAGACGGTCCTCTCCTCTCGGAGGACTGGAGCAGACTGAGCTGAAAACACTGATTGGGGCTGATGTGGGCGGGACTTTGCGAAGCAGCCAGTCAGTCCTGGCCTGTGTCTTCTGACTGCCAGTTCTTGAGCCGAATCAATTATGGCAAGCATAGAATGCGGTGGAACCAGAATTCAAATATATATAAGGACAGGATTTGCATTATAAATATTATAAAAAGTACAACCAAGCGTGTTAAAGTCATAGAATAGTGGTTTTCTTTGGTGAGCTTATTTTATTTTCCCCATTTAATTCACACCGAAACCTGTCTTGTTTTTGACTGTTTAAGCCAGTTTGTTGAGAGCCAGTTTGGTGTAATGGTTAAGTGTGCGGACTCTAATCTGGGAGAACCGGGTTTGATTCCCCACTCCTCCACTTGCACTTGGCTGGATGACCTTGGGCAAGCTGTAGTTCTGATAAGAGCTGTTCTTGAAAAGAGCAGTTTCTGTCAAGAGCTCTCTCAGCCCCACCTACCTCACAGGGTGTCTGTTGTGGGGAGGGGAAGGGAAAGGAGTTTGTAAGCCGCTCTGAGACACCTTTGGGTAGTGAAGGGTGGCATATAAACAGGGCCGGATCGCCCATTGGGCAAACTAGGCACTCGCCTAGGTGCCCTGGCCTCAGGGGCGCCAAATGGTGCCCCACTCCCCCCAAAAGCGCCTCCCCACCGCCCTAACCAGGCGCCCGCTGTTGCTGCCGCCGCTAGACCCCCGCCCCCTTCCTGGCTTTCCTGGGGGCCCCGAAGCCGCGGAGGCCCCAGGAAAGCCGGCTCTGGGAGGGAGGGGGCGGCGGCTAGACCCCCCTGCCCCCTTCCCGCCTTCCCGGGGACCCCGCAGCCCCGGAGGCCCCGCGAAATCCGGCTCTGGGAGGTAGGGGGCGGCGGCGGCAGCTAGATCCCCCCCGCCCCTTCCCCGCTTTCTCGGGGACCCCGCATCTGCGGAGGCCCCGGGAAAGCCAGCTCTGGGAGGGAGGGGCGGCAGCAGCAGCTAGACCCCCCGCCTTCTTCCCGCTTTCCCAGGGACCCCGCAGCCGCGGAGGCCCTGGGACAGCTGGCTCTGGGAGGGAGGGGCGGCGGCGGCTAGACCCCCCGTCCCTTCCCGCTTTCCCGGGGCCTCCGCAGCTCCGCCCCCGATCTCCAGGTCCCACCGGGAGGTTGGCATCCCCAGTGGGGGGCGCCCCAGGCTGTCCTGCCTAGGGCGCCCAGACACCTGGAGCTAGCCCT
>JAPDNY010000003.1:74943062-74974605 GCA_029375565.1 Gekko gecko | reverse complement strand
GTTGATTTTGTTTACCTGGATTTCAGTAAAGCTTTTGACAGGGTTCCCCATGATGTTCTGATGGGTAAAGTAGAAGACTGTGGAATGGACTCTTGGATAGTTAGGTAGATAGGGCATTGATTGGAGAACTGCACTCAGAGAGTAGTCAATGGCATTTCATCTGAATAAAAGGAGGTGCCCAGTGGGGTGCCACGAGGCTTGGTTCTGGGCCTGGTACTTTTCAATATTTTTATCAGTGATCTGAATGAGGATGTGGAGGGGCTACTCATTAAATCTGCAGGTGACACCAAACTGGAAAGAGCAGCAAACACACCAGAAAATAGAGACAGAAGTCAATGAGATCTGAACATGCTGGAAAAGTGGGTGGATGTGAACAAGATGCAATTTAACAAGGATAAGTGTCGAGTTCTACTTCTGGGTAACAAAAACAAGGAATACACATACTGGATGGGGGATACACTTCTGAGTAGCAGTGTGTGTGAACAAGATCTTGGGGTATGGGTGGACCATAAGTTAAATATGAGCAGCTAGTGTGATGCGTTGACAAAAAAGACTAATGTGATCTTGTGGTGTATTAGCAAAGGCATAACATCCAAATCACAAGATGTTATAGTCCCGCTGTACACTGCATTGGTCAGGCTGCACCTTAAGTATTGTGTGCAGTTCTGGAGGCCTTGCTTTAAAAAGGATGTGGGTGGAATGGAGCGGGTACAGAGGAGAGCAGTGAGGATGATCGGGGGCCTGGAGACCAAGTGCTGTGAGGAAAGGCTGATGGACTTGGGGATGTTCAGTCTGGAGAAGAGGAGGTTGAGGGGGGACATGATGGCTCTCTTGAAGTATTTGAAGGGCTGTCACTTAGAGGAGGGCAGGGAGCTGTTCCTGTCAACAGCAGAGGAGAGGACTTGCAATAATGGGTTTAAATTAAGGGTGGGAAGGTACCAGCCGGATATTAGGAAAAAACCTTTTCGACAGTCAGAGCTGTGCAACAGTGGAATCAGCTGCCTAAGGAGGTGGTGAGCTCCCCCTCACGGGCAGTCTTGAAGCAGCGTCTGGACAAACACTTGTCAGGGATGCTCTAGGCTGGTCCTGCATTGAACAGGGCGTTGGACTAGACGGCCTGTATGGCCCCTTCCAGCTCTGTGATTCTATGTTTCTGTGAATTGCTTTAATAATGTACCTTTGTTAAGTGGAAGTTTAGCTTCACTATCTGCCATCTCTTCCGAATTCTTTGAACTACCAACAAGCATGTAGGTAAAAAATAGAATTCCCCCAGCCTGTTCTTTTCCTAGCTGATCATTCTTGTGTTATGATGATGACTCAAAATATCCTTCAGATTTTTACTCAACAATTGTAAATTAAAAGGTAAGAGGTCCAGGCCTGTAGCCAGGATTCTTTAAATTTCTTAGGGGCATTTAAATTTCTTAGGGGGCACTGGCTAATCAAATTAATCTGGGGGGAAAGACCGTGACACCCGTGGCTGGGTGGGAAGTCGAGGGGCCTTGCCAGTAAGTCAGGGGCCTAGCCCCAAGATGCCCCACTGTAGCTATGGGCCTGAAGAGGACCAAGCTTCAAGAAAAGAATGAATTTATTCTGCCATTTGGAAATGCTTGATTTAAAGGAAAGCATTAGCGGTCATTTTAGGATTTCTACAGGCATTTTCCCCAAATGATTTACCAGAAACTATGCCACAGTCGATGCAGTTCACATACCAGGAGACAATACAATCAATCTGAAAACTGCAAAATGCCAAAAATGACAGGATTGAAATGGGCATTAAACAAGCATCGCACTAAAGAACTGAATTTGGTGAAAGAGCAGATCTCATACTTGGGAGAAAGAACTTCAAAAAGAAGATTTTTGGGATCTGTTGAACATTAAAAAACAACAACCCAAAACAAATAACTCAAAATTGCCAAGCTCATACTTCTTTACTAGAAGCGCATCCCAAGATGCCTCTTACATAAGATAAAAATGGCTGACTGGTTTTTCTCATTTCCACAGCACTGAGGAAGAGAGGAGCATTTGTCATTTAAGTCTATTCCATCACCTACCCATGCCTTCCAGACATGTTCACACAAAGCCAGTCATTCACCATAGTGCCATACCTGTTCCCTAGATCAGGAGATGAGGAAACAAGAGCTCTCCCCCTCCCCTGTAACAGCATTTTCATGAGGTTTTCAGTTAATGTTTAATGCATATCATTTTCAGTAGTCAAGGTTATGGCAATTTGGTCATATTGTTTTCAACTTATTTTCAGCTAGTGACAGTAACACTTTCTATGGGCAATTGCTTCACAATACCAGCTAGAGTTATCATGGTATCTAACTGCAGCAGAGGAAGAAAGTATATTAGCCATAGCTGTTGGTATATTATCATCTAAAAAATGATAAAGGCATTCAAACCATTTCACAATCATTAATGTTCACATCACTACATTTCGGAAGATAGGAAGTATTATTACCAGTGAAATGCATATTCAAAGCATCCTTCGGTTTTATCACATTTACGCGTTTAAATGCAATGTTTTAAATATATAAAATTTATCTCATAGTATGGCTGGTACTAAAGTAGGACATTAGGACATTACAAATTCTGACCCGCCATGTAGGACATTACAAACTCTGACCCACCAAGCTGAACATCGCCAATTGCCACGTATGGAAACTTGTTAGGCATCACAGCCCACCCTCCCAAGCTGCAGAAAAATGGTAGATGGAGTTATCAAACACCTGACAGGCCATTTTACAGGAAGGGGTGGGCACAAACTGGCAAAATGTGTTTTGGTTTGGTTCATGACGAACTTGGTTCACGAACCACGAACTGTCACAAACATTTTGATGCTAAACAAATAGGTTCGGTTTCTGAGGTTTGTGAATTGGTAGAACAACCCCACTGGTGTATTAGAGACACCAAACTCATAAGAGATCTCCAGCTGACTCTCCTCTGCCTGCCTTCCATGTTTGGTGAGTATTGGATTTATGGGTCCGAGTTACGGCCCCCCATAGGAGGTGCCCTCAGGAAAGTTCTAGGGCAATGTCATAAATGATAGTCACAGGTTCAGGAGGTTCAGGAACATATAGAATGGACCCTTGCAAGCAAGAGGTATCAAACTTGTAGGAGACCTCACCCTGATCCTCCTCTACATGCTCTCCAAGTTACGTGCAGATTTGACTTAGGGAGTCCAAGTTAGGCCCCCCAAAGAAGATGCTTCCAAGAAAGTGCTTTTGGGGAAAATGTCAGCCACAGGCTCAAAAGTGTATAGAATGGACTCCCTGCAAGTTACACACACCAAACACAGAAGGAACCCCACCCTGCCACCCACTCCTCTACAATTTCTCCAAGTTGAGGGTGGGTTACATTTTTGAGGTCCAAGTTACAGACCCCCCCCCCCCAAAAAAAAGGTCTCCCTATTGTTATCTCTGGAAAAGACAGCTGCAGTTACAGGAGTCTGTGGAACAGCTGAAGAACAAGCCAGTAACACCAAACTCACAGGGAGACTTCACCTGGGCAGACCCTCCCCTCAGCCAGACACTGGAAGCAAGGCAAGAATCCCACATATGCTTGCAGCCCCCCCAAGTCACCAAAGGCAGGTTCTGAACAACAGAAAGGCAGACATCTGCAGAGTTCCAACAAGGGTTCCCCAAAGTAACCCCACTGCAACTTGGCAGGCACACCACATAAGCAAGAAACACAGATGAGTGTTTTTTGAAGCAAGCAGAGGAGTGGGTTTTGAAGCAAGCTCTTAGGATTGCTCCTAGTACCACAAAATATGGTTCATGCGGTACAAAGTGTTAAAAGCCACTTCTCTTGCTTGTTTCAAATTCTTGGATACCTCTGTGTGCCTTGAGGGTGAAAGTGGGTGCAAAGGGTGCTTGTTGTGGGGGGAAGAAGTCCTCCATTGCCCGTGGACCAGAGGCCCGCATCCTTGGGCACCAAACCACTGGATTGAGGTTTATAAGATTATGCATGAAATAGAGCAGGTAGAGAAAGAAGCACTTTTCTCCCTTTCTCACAATGCAAGAACTCATGGGCACTCAATGAAATTGCTGAGCAGTCAGGTTAGAACAAATAAAAGGTCTCTGATAGCAGTGATTCAGTGGGTGGGTGGGGAAGCCCATAGTTTGCAAATATTTCTGCACCATCTCCAGTGACCCCCATGTGGGGGAGTGCCAGGTGTGCCACACCCATGTTTGGAGAGGTGCAAACCCCCACCACATAGAATCATAGAGCTAGAAGGGTCCTCCAGGGTCATCTAGTCCAACCCCTGCACAATGCAGGGAATTCACAAATATCTCTCCACCCCACACACCCAGTAACCCCTGTTCCATACCCAGAAGATGACAAAAAACTTCCAGGTTCCCTGGCTAAACTGGCCTGGTGAAAAATTGCATCCTGACCCCAAAGTGGCATTCAGCATTTCACTGGGTGTCTTAGAAAGGGCCACAAGAACTAAGCACTGAGGCAACCTGTCCTGCCCTCCCTCTCATAATCTGCCTAAGTTCACAGACTCTGCATTGCTGTCAGATGGCCCCAGTCTCAAGATGTTATAGCGTTGGAAAAAGTGCAGAAGAGGGCAACTAGAATGATAAAAGTGTTGGAACACTTTCCCTGTGGAGAAAGGTTAAAACACTTGGGGCTCTTTAGCTTGGAGAAACGATGGCTGAGGGGTGACATGATCAAGGTTTATAAGATTATGAATGGGATAGAACAGGCAGAGAAAGAGGTACTTTTCTCCCTTTCTCACAATACAAGAACTCGTGGGCACTCCATGAAATTGCTGAGCAGTCAGGTTAGAACAGATAAAAGGAAGTACTTCTTCACCCAAAGAGGTGGTGGCAGCTACAAGCATGGATGGCTTCAAGAGGGAATTAGATAAACATGTGGAGCAGAAGTCCATCAGTGGCTATTAGCCACAAGATATAGATAGGGACTCTGGGGCAAGTGAGGCTCTGTATCCTTGGTGCTTGGGGGGGGGTCAACAGTGGTAGGGCTTCTAGTGTCTGTGCCCTACTGGTGGACCTCCTGATGGCACCTGGCATTTTTGTCCACTGTGTGACAGAGTGTCGGACTGGATGGGCCACTGGCCTGATCCAACATTGGCTTCTCTTATGTTCTTATGTGTTTCCCAACCCAGAGTTGGCAACCCTTTCAAGCACTTCTGGTACTGAAGCAGCTTTTACAGCCAACTGATCGCTCACAACTTCTAATGCCAAAAGAAGGAAAGTCTAATTCTTGCAGATACCAAGCAGGGAAGGGAACTGATTCTGATCTTCATCTTGCTATAAGCCAAGCTTTTATGGTCTATGGTGCCACTACTGTTATTATAATATGTATAATATAATTCTGAATATGTATGTCCAAAGAACCTCACACTTTCACTGTGCTACTATTGGCCTGCATGTATCCCTCCCTCCCTTCCTTGGAAAAAATAGCCTAATAGTGGCCATACAATTGCACAATTGTGACTGTGAGACCATAGGTACGTAATGGCTTGATTCTGAGTAAGGTTTCCAGGTCCCTTCTGGTCACTGGGGGAAGCGGGTGGGGTTGGGTTGCCAGATCCAGGTTGGGAAACTCCTGGAGATTTGGGTATGGAGCCTGGGAAGGACAAGGACCTCAGTGGGGTACAACATCATAAAGTCCACCCTTCAAAGCATCCATTTTCTCCAGGTGAACTGATCTCTGTAATCTGGAAATGAGCTGTTGGTCGAAGCAGATGTACTCCAGGAGTTCTGTGGACCTCCAAAAAGGTTTATTATGAAACAACTTGAATAAGGCTAGATTCATAATTGTTTTATTGTAAAGCAATTACTGAGCTATGATGAGTACAAGCTCAAGACAGAGTACCAGCCAGGAGTTCTGGTGACTGTACTGCAAATTTATTACCCTGCTCAGCGTCTCCTGCCCTTCCATGTTTGATGCGGCAACAGCAGGCTTATCAAGATAGTGCTCTTGGTGAGAAAAACTGTTATTCTGGACATGTTCCAGGGCTTCTTATAGAGCTTGGAAAACTTCTTGCTCGGTGTTTTTTGCTCTATTAACCTCTGATGCAACAGCAGCTGGCTAATTAAGGCAGTGACCTTGCTACCTAGAGTACTACAGTGCAAGATAAGAATAAAGGAAGGCGAAACAGAAATTACTTAACGTAATTAACTTAGTCTTGACAAAGGAATAGATTTAAAGTGGAACAGGGGGCATGACAGGAATAGAGAGAAAAGAAGACAGACTTCTACTCCCTTCATCCTTCCTTCCCAACCTGCTGACTGCTGTAACTCTAGTTATGGGTAAAAAAAGGGTGTGCCCCTTGCTGCACCAGCATGGTGGGATATAAATTGGAAGTAATAAATAAGTAAATAAATAATAAACAAGCAGTTGAGACTGGAGGATTTCTTCAGCCCTGTAAAACTGAGAGTACTCCATCTTTCTGTGTTACACCTCTGAGGATGCCAGTCACAACTGCTGGTGAAACATCAGGTCCTACAATGCCAAGATCATAGCCACACAACCCGGAAAATCTACAACAGCTAATGAACTCTGGCTGTGAAAGCCTTCGACAACATATAGCAACAGGAAGCTCTACAGGAGCAGGAAGTCTCCAGAAGAGCCAATCAGGAGACAGCAAGGACACAGTTTGAAAAAGTGAGAAGTCCCTAGTCTAGTTATTCTAACTACAAGTCCTTTAGCTGTTTCCCTGTAGGATAATCTTCAGATCTTCTTCATAAGGCTGCACTATAAACCTTGCATATTCCAACACACTGGACTTCATTTGCCATATTGTTCCCCACCCACCGAGTCTTCTTGGAGCCAGTTGCACTCTAACTTACCTCACAAGGTGTTGTTGTAAAGTATAAAGTGGAGGAAGGAAAATGATGTCTCAAGTCACTTTGGCTATGTATTGAGGAGAAAAGCAGAGGATAAACATCTAAATAAATGGATGAATGAGGCTCCACAGTTTGAATCTAAGGGAATCCAGGGAACAGGGTATATGGTCAGGGCGTCAGCAATGGCTTGACATAACTTCTGAGAACCCCCACACATGATGTTACACCTTTTAAAGAATTACTAGAAACTCCATAGTTTCACCGTAGAGTTTCGGGCAATTAATAGAGGGGGTTGATGTCGCTTCCAGGTTTCCCCCAAAAGTGACATCATACCGTAGGCCCAACAGCCAGTTTTTATTTTATTTTTCTCCCACAGATATGGGCATGATAATACTAGCATATCTTGCAAGGCTGTTGTAATGATTGCAACAAAATAATAAGCGGTATCCGCTTATCCGCTTGGATGCCACTTCTGGTAAGGGGATTGTATACTGATGCCGCCATCAGTTTGCACTGTACTGTTAGATTTTATGATGCTAGGGATTTGTTTATGTATGTTTTATTGTATTTTATCACATTGATTGTTTTACTGTTTTAATGTTGTTCACCACCTTGAGCCGACTCCCAGCAAGGCGGGATATAAATTGAAAATAATAAATAAATAATAACAAATAATGCTCTGAACCCTTGAAAATGCCTAGCATTAAGTAATAGTCATTGATAGCTACTGGTAAAGTCCCTTGTTTGCACTCTGCATGCATGTTTCATTTACAGAAATACTCCACTAAGGGGCAAAATTATGTGAAAATGTTTTCAGGCTATGCCAATAAAGAGACGTTCCTCTGCATGTGTGCCTCACTCAGGGTTGCATGGCAATATCAGTTGTATTTGATAACCAAATAGAACTGGAAACTAAACGAGACGCCCCTCCCCCAGGTTATTCTGTGGTTGGACTTAATAATCTGAGGCACTCTGACATGCAAGCATTAAAATATCATGAAATAAAAACAGCACGAGACTACTGCATACCAAATGCTTGTTACTATGGTGATAAAACACATTGTTTCATGAATAAATGTGCAATTAATTCAACAATCAATATGCAAATTTTGATACAGTTACTTACAATTTTGAGGACACCATAAACCTCTGCTTTAGAGGCACTGTAAACCTCAGATCAAAACGCCACTTGTAGCGGGATCTGGATATACTATATTGTATAACATTAAAATTCGACTGGTCTTCATCCTCCTTACGTAAGTAGCCCTTAATTCAATTTACCTGGCACACTGATTGTCAGCAGTACAATATACAGAAGTACAGAGTTAGGTTGCAGATTAAGCCTTGTTTTGCCCAAAATAAAAATGTAGGGGGTTTTGTACCTCTTAGAAACTGCTGTGGTTACTGAATGAGAAAACCAAGCCTGAGTAAAGTAAAGTAAAAGAAAGTAAAGGGAACTATGACAAACCCCTATATCTCCCCCACTGTCTGGCAGGTTTTTCCTGACAAATCTTCAGGTTCCCTTCTGTGACTGAGTTGCCCTACAGCAACATGTATACATTCTTTCTCATAAAAGACTTGACTGTCCTACCCTATGTTCAGATATTTAGTTTAGGCTTTTTTTCAGCTCAGGAACTCTACTGAAAATACAGGAGCTGTCTGGTTTTTTTAGACCCTTGAGAAATGGCACTTAACTTTCAAAAACAGAATAAAGAAATTATTAAACAGGCAGGGAATATATGTACAAATGGAATAGTCCAATCCAATTATCTTTATTGGCATGTAAAATGGAATAGTCAAGGTTTTGAGACTGCTGAGGTAAAAAACTTTCTAGTATATATAGAGTTGAATTCTTAGAACACTCAAGAGAGTGTATTTGTAGTTTTGTTTGAAGGCTTTTTATTTCTTTCTTTGAGAGGCACTTTGTTCAGTATATTTCAGCACAACACAGTTCTTATTGATATTTCTAGATTTCTTCCTTCAGATATTACAGGTTTTCCTTTAGAGAATACAGCTTTTCATTAACTCTTAAAGTGTCTAAGCTTCTCCCCTTTCTCACAGACCAGGGTTCTCTTCCCAATCCCTTTCACTGGCAGGAAGTTATTCTCCTTGTCCCTAAGAAGCAATAACTCTTTTTACTATTTGGCTTGTCTTGAAGTTTACTAACTAGCCGGATCTTATGCCAAATCCTTCTCCAGTATCCTTTGTCTGTATATGGTTGTATATAAAGTTCTCCCCCAGAGCAATTTTAATATATTTAGACAATGGGGTTTCTCTTCTTCTTTCTGTAGAAGTACTTTTCTGACTATTGCCTGTCTGAAAACACTGACTCCCAAATGTCTGTTCCCTCAGAAGCCACTCTCTGGCTACTGATCTAGACTTTAGAAAGAACAAACAGCTAAAGACCAAAACTTTTTCCCCCTCCAGATCCACTGTTTTATTTTCTCTCTCAGCTGATGTTGGCCAATCAGGGAATGAGCAGAGAAGCTAATCACCTAAGCTCTTCTCTTTAATCACCTAAGCTCTTCTAATTAATTCTTGAACTCTCTGATACAAGCATCATTTTTTTTTTAAAAAAACAACACCCTGCTTTTCTGTGCAGTCACAGGGACACACACACATATATAACCCAATGCCTTGCAAGGAATTCAAGCTATGTATTCAGCAGGAGAGAGTTTCTTTCCTATAAACCAAAAACAGCTATATCTTTTTTCCCCACCCAGATAAATCCCTTTTGTCAGCAACTAAAACTGGTGACTGTGCTGCTTTTTTCATAATGTTAGTCCTGCATGACAGTTCTATGTCATATCACACACACATCCAAATCCATCTCAAGGTTAGAATCTATTTTGGATTTCCAAAATCTCTCAAGTCTGACCACTTTATTTTAAGGAGGATTGGCATAAAAAAATCAATACTATAGTAAAAGGATGATAATGTTGGTAGTCCTTACAGAGTATATCTCTGATGAAACAAATGCTAATTGATGGGGAAATAGAAAGAGACAAGAAGAGATCTGAAGGCCCTCCTTTGCACAGAGGAAGAATTCCTCACATCACAGCAGGCAGCTGAATTCACACAATCGAACAACTTATCATAGGTCATTCCATCTCATAGGCATTTTCTCCCAAGCCACATCTGCTGTTCTTAGAAGGCGGGGGGGGGGAGGACCTCACATACTAGCACTGTGAGAAAACAGCTTCATTCAAACAGGCTATCATATAATAATCAAACTAAGGGCATCATAATACGAACATCTAACTACAATCAAAGCCATCAAACAATTACTGGAGCAGATTCTGCATGACTGGATCTTATTTTGCTGTGGAAATATTTAAAGGCAGCTATCAAGTTGGCTTGATTAATTTCATTTGTCAAAAGCCAGTTCTGCCTCTCTTTATAAGGGCTTCTGGGATGAGAAAGCATCATGTCACTTGACTAATGCATGTGGTTTCTTCCTACACTTGGTCATAGAGCCAACAAGAGGGATAGTGATCTTGGATTTGGCTCCAAGCAGAGCTCAAGACCTAGTCAGAGATGTAGAGGTTATTGCACCAGTTGGGAAGAGTGGCCACAGTGCATGTCAATGTAAAGTTTCCCCTAAAGCCCCAAATTGTAACATTTGATTTCAAAACTTTACAAAACTGAGAATAGTTAAAAGGAAATTGAAAGGGAAACACAAGAGAGTCAAATTTCTAGAGGATGCTTGAAAGCACTTTGAAACCACACTAATTGAATCCCAGAGAGAATGCATTCCCCACATTAGGAAAGGCACTGTCAAGTCTAAAAGAATGCCTGCATGATTAACAACACAAGTCAAGGAAGCTATAAACAATACAGAGGATTTTTTAAAAAAGTGTAAGGTTTATCCCAGTGAATTGAACAGAACAGACCACAGTCTCTGGCTAAAGAAATCTAAGTCAATAATTAGCCATGTAAAAAGAATTTGAGGAGCCGGTTGCTAAAAACATCAAGACAAACCATACACATTTCTTTGAATGTATCTGGAACAGTAAAACTGCCCAAGAAGCAGTTGAGCTTTTGGATGACAAAGGAATAAAAGGATTGCTAAAGAAGGTAGGGAGCTGATAGAAAAGACTGATTTTTTTGTTTGTTTCTGCGTCCACTGTGGAAAGTGTGGGGCATGTACTTATGCCACAGCCACTATTTTTAGGAAGCAAGTCTGAAGAACTGAGTCAAACTGAGGCAACAAGAGATGAAATTCCAGACCTGTTTGGGAAATTAAAGATTAATAAATCCCCAGGTCCTGATGGCACACACCCGAGAGTTCTCAGGGAACTCAAATGTGAGATTGTTGATCTACTGACCCATATATGTAACTTATCACTAAATTCAGCTGCTGTACCAGAAGACTGGAGAATGGCAAATGTTACATTTGCCTCAAGAAGGCCTCTGGGATGTGCATTTGGTTCAGCTGAACCAAATTAGTGGCCGAAAATCTGTGATTTGACCCTTTTTTGGCCAGCTGAAAGAAAGCTGCCGAATCATTCATCAAATTTTCAACTGGCCGAAAAACGGCTGAGGAAAGGCAGGGAGGGGGAAAGTAAGTGCACTTGCCCTCTTGCTGCCTTTCCTGCTGAAACTGGCCTTTTCCTGCCTCTTCCCTGGGCCCAGGGAGAAGGGGAGGGGGAAGAGGCCAGTTTCTGCCAATCACTACCATGTGCAGAATTTGCAAGGTTGGTGTTGCTTAGCACATCATCTTCCTTGCTTGGGGGGGGAGGGAGCCTTTGCAACTCAACCAATAGGGGTGAGTTGCATCCTCTTTGGGCCAATCACAGGACAGTGTCATTTTTTTGAAACTGTCCTGTGCTTGGCCCAAAGAAGATATAAGGAGTCTTGCCTAGTGGCTAGACTCATTGCTGTTCCTGCTTTCCTGGTGCCTGGCTGTCTGGCTGAGAAAGCTTGCACTGTGCTGGCCTTTGGTTTCAGCTGCTGGCTGCTCTCTGTGCCTGGCCTGCTGCCCTTTCCCTGGACTGCTGGACTCCCTGGACTGGACACTAGAAGAAATCACCAGGTGTGATTCAAAGTGGGCTCTCTTTAATTTTTAAAGGGCTTTTTTGTCCCCCCCTTTATTTTTAAGGTTATTTTCCCTTCTTTGAGTTGGGTGGATTGTTCTGAGTGGGTGGGTTGAGTTCTGTGGGTACTCTGGGGTGGGGGGTTGGGGTACAGATTGTTTAAAATTTTTCTTTTTAACAGTTTAAAAGTTGTATTGTTTGCTGGGGTTTTTGCCTTGGATTTTTTTCCCTGTTTGGTGGGGTTAGGGTCTTCTTTTTTTACTTCTCTTTAAAAGTGTAGGTTTTTTCTCTTTAAAAAATTTAAAGGTTTAGAAGTTTAAAAGTTTTACTGTTTCTTGTTGCTTAGGTGGGGGCTGGGGTGTGTGGATTTTGCCTTGCCCCCCCCCCCATTTGATGGTTTAGGTCTTCCTTTTTTTTCTTTAAAAGTTTAAAGTTTTTGTCTCCTCTTTAAAATTTCAAGGTTTATAAGTTTCACAGTTTCACTGTTTCCTGTTGCTTGGGTGGGGGGTGGTCTTGCCTTGTTTTCCTCATTGTTCAGTGGGGTTAGGGCTGTGGTTTTAAAAGTTGTACTGTCTGGTTTTTGGTCTGTTTGGTGAGCTGTTGTTAGTGCCCTTCCCTAAGAAGAATGCTCCTGCAGTGGCCCCGGCAGAGGTGCCTGCAGGTGCTGGCACTGGGCAGGGGTCTGCAGCTCAGGCAGTCCCTCCTCAAACCATTGCTCAGCAGCAGCAGGAGGGACTGCCTCCCCATGGTGCACCCTGGGTCATGCTAAAGAGCTAGAACATCCCTCAGGTAGGCAATCCTAGGATCCCCCATCCACACTGCCCAGTGGACCATTGACAAGGCAAGCAGTCCTTCTCGGGACTACTTGACAAGGGGTAAAGGGGAGGGGACACTAAGTCCTGTAGAGCTGGCATGTCCCACCATAGCAGTGGGTTCAGCTGCTTGGAAGGGAGGAAGTAGTTGGGGGAGGATACACCCAGGGTAGGTAGGTTTTGAGTGCCAAAAAGGTACATGGAGCCATGTTTTAAGTTTAACACACTAATACTAGTCTATTGTGCTAGAAAGGAAAGGAAATATGAGACTTAGGATATGGGAGTACTAGCTAAGGGAGGAGGCAGGTGTGGGACAGATGAAAGGAAGAAAGGAAATTGTTTCCCTGAGATCTCCATTCTACAAATCAAAGGGATAGTGAGGTACAGGAGGGAAAAGTTAATGTGAAAATGACCATCCAGCTATCTGTCTCTCTTGCTGCGAAGTCTGGAGGAGGTTGACCCAGGGAAAGCACCTTCTGGACTTTGAGCATTTGCCACATGCTGTGTATCCTTAGGAAACTCCCAAGTAGTCCATCTGCAGTCCCCCTGATCTTACAGGTGAGGTGACAAGCATCAGGGAGGAGAGAGGTTAGATAAGGTTGTATGGAATCCACTTCCACCTATCCTTCCTTTCCCAGTTTCCCCAGGTCTGCAGGGAAGGGGAAATGCCTGTCTTGAAGCTTTTGAATACAGTAATACTTTACAGGGTGGCAGGCAGGCAGTGGCAGGCACAGGATTCTGTCACCAGGCAGGCACTACCGCATTCAATGCACTGGTTCTACTGCCCTTTCAGAAAGCACTCATTGACAGAGATTCTCTGATGTTACAGAAGAACATAAGAGAAGCCAATGCTGGGGCAAGAGATGCACTGTATTCTTGGTGGTTGGGGGGGCAACAGTGGGAGGGCTTCCAGTGTCCTGGCCTCACTGCTGGACCTCCTGATGGCACTTGGTATTTTTGGCCACTGTGTGACAGAGTGTTGGACTAGATGGGTCATTGGCCTGATCCAACATTGGCTTCTCGTATGTTCTTATGGATCAGGCCAATAGCCCATCCAGTCCAACACTCTGTCACAAAGTGGCCAAGAATATCAGGTGCCATCAGGAGTTCCACTAGCAGGGCCAGGACACTAGTGCTCATATTTTCATCTTCAACTGTTACAGAATTTTTAAAAACTGAAAATAGTTTTTCCTTAAACTTCTGACACCCCCCCATCAATCCATGACAGCTACCTCTATCACTGACATAAGAGGACTACCAGTCTCACTGTCCACCAGAACTTTTATATGACAGAGCTCCAGTAATTGAAGATATCATAAAAACAGGATCCATTCATCCTGACAAATTAATTTTAAATTGTTATTTGTAACACCCTTTCCTTGTATTTATATGAATCAGAAGGGGAGGCTTTCCTCTAAGAAGGTAATTAATTTCTGAGTCACACAGTGGAGACTGTGTTTAACTTGGAAAGAAAACCTTTGCAAAGCTCCGAAGCTCACAGCCTTACTTAAAGGAGCCATTTCTTTCAGCAGTGAGTACAATTCATATTTGTCTAGTCTGAAAACACTAACTTTGCATTCATTATTTCTGTGTATGTTCTTTCCTCCCTGGGAATAATGCAATCTTATTCCCCAGTACAGTCATTTTTCCCCTCCATTCTCTTTGGTGACAGCAGTGGCTTCTGATCTGGAGTTTTGAATGTTACAGTTATTGATGAGGAAATGAAATGCAGAAGTCTTTTTCTGAAAAGGCTATATACTGGAAGACACCAATAGCAATTGTGATGCAATTATGTAGGTAACTAGTCTATAGAAGTATGATATTATTCAATCAGATCGGATGATCTACAGAAGTACTAATAATAAGTTGTCCATATAAACACATGGAATTTCATGTGAAAGCCGGAAAGCATCTATGGATTTGAAAAACGGAAGAACGAAATGCCCTGCTAATCCAGGTTTACTGAATACAAAGTGCCTATGGCAGTAGTAAATAAAAGGAACTTGAAGGAAAGTTGTCTACTGCTGTGTTGTCCTTGTATCCCATCAATATCCACTATGCTGACATCTAACTTCTTCTGGGTATTGAATCATAATTACTCTTCATCCAAGCCATTATGTATCTGTGACAGGAGCTGAGCCTCTCAAATTCTTTGACTTTCTTCAATAAAAGCCCCAAATTACTGCCAGTGCTGTCTACATAATCCTATCAGGAATGATTCAAGTGAGATAAGGAGCAAATCTGGGACATAGATGTGGCTAGGAGAGTAGTAGAACTGCCTGCAATACAATGGATTATTATTATTTTAATAAAAAGGGATTTTCCCCATCTCTCAAACTCAAAACACGCCATTCCCCTGAAAATTCTGAAGTACCCAATCAATAAGAATTTCATTTTGCCGTATGCTTTTTCATAAACACCCAGGAAGTATCTATCTGACATAATCCAGTTATGGAATGTTCAAACCCAGGTGAGACTCAACTTAAATTCTACCAAATAGCTCATCTGCCCCGTGTCTTCCACAACTTCTCAGTTTTTTATTTAGTGACTCTGTGCTCTACAGTCCTTGGCGTTGTCACCCAGAACATCCCTAGACTAGGAATGCTTTCATGTTTATCTGCTTCTAGATTTCACCCAGATGTTGGAGTTCTGAATTACCTGGGCTCATTTCTGAACAGGAATTGTGCATTAGCAGCAGTGTTCCTTGTAGGCTTCACTAGGCTGTGCTAGTGCACAGTTTCCTGGACCTCAGCTCAGGGATTTTCATCCCAGCTTAGCAGGTCCAAAAAGTATGTGGCCCTGCCCTCCCTCCCGCCCACACAAACAGCAATTGGCCTGGCTCAGAGTCAGCTCTGCCGGTCAACTGTTTTGGGTGGGGAAGGTCTGGCCAGAACCTGGCTGTGGGTCCTATAAAAGGAAGAGCTTGTGCCAGCCCTCCTATTGTGCCAGCCCTCCTATTGTGCCAGCTGGTAGTGAGACCTCAGAGAGTCAGGATTGGAGCCCACGCTGTCGCTGAAGATCTGCTGCCCTGCCCCACATCAGGTGATCAACCCTCTCTGCCAGGGGGCTGTGGAGGAAGCCCTTTGCCAGGGAGGGAGGATGGGAGAGGGCCCCAGTCAGGCTGTGCGGTTCCTGCCCCAATAGATCTTTAAACGGAACACAGCAGTGGGGCTCTTCAAATGCCTCTTGCCGCCAGTGCCATGGGGAGGTCTTGGGGGGAAAGCCAGGGAGGGAGGCTGGGAAAGAGCCCCAGCCAGGCTGCAGTGTTTCTCCTGCCCCATATGGTTCTTTAATGGTAACTGTCAGCTAGGTCCCTGCCTGGCTGTCATGTAGATGGTGGGGGGAATGCTTTGGAATGATGAGTTTCATTTCTGCTGTGCCTACACTGGTTTTATTATCTGTCTTCTGTACTATATGACCTTGAATGCCTGGTATAGTCTTTCTCCTGGGAAATGTTACCCGTTACTTTGGCAGGCTTCTGCTGGCTACCTGATTGGCTGGAGGGCATCAGGGGACCCCTTTGAGATCTGTATATCTAATTGCTTCGCACACTTTCTCTTTAGTTCTAACACGAAATAGTTATGATACCTGCAGCATGACTGTCTCAATAAACTTCACTTCTCTGAATGAATGTTGTTGGGAACTCATTACCGCAGGAGTCTGACAGTAACACAATGGCAGGGCTCTTCAAGGGGGCTGGGGGAAGCCCTTTGCCAGGGAGGGAGGGTGGGAGACTGGGACAGGGCCCCAGCCAGGCTGCATTGTTCCCCCCACACAGTTCTTTAATGGAAACACAGTTGTGTCTCTCCCCCCACCAAGCCCCGTCTGCTGTGATTTCATCCCCATCATCTCAGCCTTCCCTCCTCACAGATAAAAAGTTCCTTCGTGCCCTCTCATTCCTTTCTCTCTCTCCTCTTTCTTTCCACCCCTTCTCTTTCCTTCCTTCTTTCCACCTCTCTTTCTTTTTTATGCTGTTCTCCATTCCTACATTTTTTAAATAAAACCCATGAGGTAGGTGAGGCTGAGTGTGTGCGACTGGCCAGAGGTCACCCAGCAAACTTTTGTGGTAGAGTGGGGAATCAAACCTGGGTCTCCCAGAACCTAATCCAATGTTCTGACCACTAACCACACTGACTATACACATGTGGTTCTAAATCCACACTGACTAAGTTTATGCGAGGCACTAACTGATGCATTGATACTAGTTGCCTATTGGGTATTTGGAATGGGACAAATATAGGGTAGGTATTTTTCAAGAATGCTGAGACAGTTTCCCTCCAGTATAGATATTTCCTCCATACTATATAATATCTTTTATTAGTTTTTATTGTTATGGTAGATACATTTGTATGTTTATAAACTGATTTTTCCCCCCTAAATGACAGCCCACTCACAGTTTTAAAGCTAGCAGCATTTTTGGCTCATGGGGTAAAATTTCTGCTCATGAGATTGTATGCCTTAGAGGGAACATTGATTAGCAGTCCATTCCTTTGCAGCATTATTGCAGTCTAAACGAATTGATTTGGAATAAATCATCATGGAATCCCACTGTAAGACTCCTCCTTCGCCTCATACTTTGTTTTCAGTATTGCGCATGCACTGTTGGCTGCAACTTTCAGTTCCTTCAGTATCCATGCATTTTTCCCTCCTCTGCATTACAGGTGTACATGTGGACTTTGATACAACATTGGAAAAATAAAAGGCTTTATGCTTATTTATTTAAAACACTCTTATGCCACCTTTCTACCCAATCAGGATCCACACGACAGTGCACATAAAAGCATTTGAACAATTCAAATGCAGTTAAAAATATAAAATTCAATTAAAACATATAAGCAAACAACACTAGAAGGTGGGCCTACAGACCTTTATGCATAAACATATGACAATATGCTGTTGTATTAAATTTCTGTTTCTGCAATGTTGTATTCAGTAAAACACCACATGAAAAAATGACATGCAAGTGCATGTGCAATCAAAGAAAAAAATGTGTACTGTGTTTTATCACACATGTACTGATACTACATAAGAGCCAAATGAGAATTTTTGCATTGCCCTGCTGAAACCTAGACATAGGCATGTGATGCAATTGTACCCTCATTCCACCTAGAGGGTAACTGGAATATTAGAAGGTGCAGTCAGACTAAGCAAGTGCACCTGACTTGGGAATCATAGGTCCTTCTCTCTCCCAAGATCCAGCAGTGGAACATTTCAGTTTGAAGTCATTTTTAAAAACCAGGCCTGGCTGTGGTAAAAGTATGGGAAAGGGAAGAGAAAGAGCAGGTTGTGACTGTTTCCAAGAAGATCCCTAAGGGGGAAGGCTCTCGTTGGTTGAAGAGTATCATCTGATACTCTAGGCCAAATCCTATATTTGGGTATGGGATTTTAGGTTTCTCCTGTTTTCCCTTTGCCCATCTACCTGATGTCTGACCTGATGCTTAAACTGGTATGCAGTGTTGTGCCATAGTATTGATTATCCTTCGGCTCATCATCAGATTGCTCACAGAAGATTTACCATCTTATTGCAGGTACCGTATGTATTATGTAGTGAGTCAGCTGTTGGTTTTTTGCTCTTAGACCTAAGAATGCACTGGAATGTTAACTATTTTGCTTTCTGTAACTTTTAGAAATAAAATGTCTTTGTATCTGTTTTGATTACTGTGTGAGCAGGAATCACCTTGGACCTCATGGGGAAGTAGTTTGGTGGTTTTGCAAGGTTTTGGGGAGGTTGCCCAGGTATCGGGACTGGGAACAACATCTCTGCAGGGTGGTGTCAGTCCTGATAATGCACAAAGTTATATTAAGTACAAGACCTGCAAGATAAATTCAACAGAATAACTTTTGCCTGTGTAAAGTAATGCAATCTTTTTAGCCAAATGGTAAACCAGTACATGGAAGTCATCACTTTGTTACTGTTTACTTGATTTGTCAGGACTGGTGACTAGATTTTGCAGACAGTAGAGGAACTGTTTCATTATTCATTGTTCCCTGGGGGGGGGGAACTGGCCTTCCCATCTGAAAAAAGGGTGAAAAAGGAAACTGCATGGTCAAAAGTTTAAGAGTTCCCTTCTCTGCAGTTAGACTGACAAGTCTAGAATATGAAAATGCAGTGACAAAGATGCCTGGAGGATTTGTAGGCAGTACTCAAAACCCTAGTATCCTTGATTATTTTTAATAACTGCTTCCAGGTATGCTGGAGTAACATGCTGTATTTCCTGCTTTAAGAAAATGGATTCTGCTTGCTTAATTACTACAGTTCTGCATTTCTCCTTGTCTCTTGGATCACTGAAAACCCTGTCTGGTTTCATGGTCTCCTAGCTGTGAGTCTACTAGCAGTTTTGGTAATCTTAACTTAGTGAAAAACATACCATTCAGTTAAAAAGGAACTTAATTCTCTTAAAACAATTAGAGTATAAGGCACAAACTTGGAATACAACGGCTCAGAACACAAGACACAGCTGAGAAGAGTTTGAAACTTCCCTATAGATTAGGAGGCCCTCCCCTGATGGAAGAGCCACCTCCTTTGGAGGAAGTCTCCATAGGCTGAAAGAAGGCCTCGAAGTTGGCTAAATGTAGTGGAAGGATACAAGTCACTGCCTGACAACTTGTGGGTGAACTGCAAGCCCTTGTGCTATTTTTTCATATCAACACACTTACAGGAACACATTAGAAGGTGTTCTGTAAAAAGGTGCATGGTGAAAAAAAATTGCCTCCAGCAAGAGGTACACTTGAGTTGCTCCCACATACTTTCATACCAGAAAGACATCTTCCAAAGAGTTTGCTTTACGTATTAAATCCTGAAATGCTCTGCTATATGCAAGATACAACGAAAGTTCTAAATACCAGCCAGCTTATGGTGCTTATCAGCCACATTTTGAGGGGAAGAGGGTTGTAACCTCTTCAGGTCAGCTTGATGAGATCAGGGCTGAGCTTCCCTTCCTTCTTTTTCAGGAAGTGGCCAGATGTGCAAGTGAATCCAGAATGGGTGGTGGGGTGGTCCATGATACAGTTGGGTAACCACAAGAAATGCAATATTGTGCCAAAGTGATGCTAAACAATAAATGGTATTATAGTAAAATATATTGTCCTCCTTAGCAATACCTATTTTTCAATACAAGCGATGCTATTATCCAGTAAGAGAATTACTCTATACTATACATATATCACTTCAAGAAATCTATTTAAACATGTATCAGAGGACTACATACAAATCAAGGTCTCATAACTCAATTGTGTAGCAATCAAGATCCATCCAGTCCAAGAGATCACGGTCCTTGGTCCTGATGTATGTAGACCAATGAAGATGAGACAAAGCCTCCGTATTATTCTATACTTAGTTTTGTATAGACTTCTTCAGATCATGGACTAACATATAATAATGTTGTTACTTACAAAAGTAATAAATAATAATATCATTTTTCAAATCATTATTATCATTCCTGTTGTTAAATACTAAAGGAGAACACACCTGCTCTTGTAGCTAAACATACTTAAAATAGGCTGCCTCACTGCAAATAGTATCTTTATGGTGTGCCTTTCTGCAGTTGTTACTATGAGGAAAAACACAGACCTCTTTTAAAACTGTTTGATCATAATGAAACCTTGGCCAAGAAATACACATACATGCAACAATCCAGTTTACCAATGACAATGTTCCCACTCTCTCACTTCCTATGGTATTAATCCTTGAATTGTAATAGCTGGCAGAGCATCCTAATCACTCTTCACAAAGGGCCATTATGTAGATTGTGCTCATGGAAGTTAGCCATTGTTATGGCCATTTAAAGAAACAGTTATCCTTATAAGAAACATGAGTAATCCTGGGTTTGGTTTAAGCCATGTGGGAGGAGGGTGTTCAACCGGTGAATCCAAAATGACCTCCTGCACAACAGAAATTTAACAATATCAACCCTGTTGTAGGGATGGGGGAAAAAAGTTTCCAATATCACAAACCTAAAGTCATCTTGTTTATGCTTAGCTTCCCAAAAATGCTGTGTCAATGGATCATCAATAAGAAATTACACCCAGGCAAGAGAGACAGAATACACATGAGTCTTCCTACCTTTTCCATCACATCTTAGATGCGTGCATCCAGTTGACAGCATACCTCTTGAGATGACAAGTCCAGTCAGCCCACTTTAGCTTCTACCCCTCTCAGTAGAGAATCCCCAATAACCAACACACCCCTTTTCCTATATTGGGAAGCAGAAGCTTGAGTCCTCTCATCCATGGGGGGTCTGAGAAATTTCCATCAAGCTTCGTGGTGGCTGGGCTAGGAGCCCTTTTTCCGGAGGTTCAGAATCAATATTTGTTGGGAGATCTAGGAACGGATTGCTTAGTAACAGAGACTCAGAATGTCTCTTGATTTTCCTGCTCCTGTGGGTTACATTTATTTATTTATTTGATTGATTGATACCCCGGCCTTCCCACCAAGGCAGGCTCAGGGCAGCTTACATAATTTTTTTAAAAACAATTTAAAAACATGTTGCCAAAGGCTTTCACAGCCTGAGTTCATTAGTTGCTATAGATTTTCTGGGTTGTCTGGCCGTGGTCTTGGCATTGTAGGACCTGACATTTCGCCAGTAGCTGTGACTGGCATCCTCAGAGGTATAACACAGAAAGATGGAGTACTCTCTGTGTCAAGGTGGGAAGAAAACTGGTAGGCAGGTAATTTATATCTACTCAGGAAGGTGGGGTAGGGCTCAGTCATTATCTTGTAGGAGTTCCCCAGGTTATATAGGAAACAATCCATATACAAAAGAACCTCCTCAGGAAAGCTTCTCTATTAGCACGTTCACTGCTTTCCTTTAACTGACACCACTGTTAAGCTAATTAGGCAGTTTGCACCTGGAAGGCATGAATGGAGTATTAAGAGACACTTGGCAGCTCTCAAGAGCCGTCCTTACATTCATTTAGATGGAAGAACACCTATAGAATTGGGTTGCATGTATCCATTATGAACAAAGGAAAATAAGGCAGTTTTGGTAAGAGATTTAATCTTTATTGGCAAGTCAAATATAAGTGGCAAGGTGATCTTGATGCCAATATGTATTGTATACAATTTTATTTTGGAGACATTGCTGTACAATAAGACAGTTGGAGGCATTTTTTGCTGAGAAGTTCCTGTGGCTGTGCCTCTCTGGGCATTGGAAGGCATTGGAAACACATTGAATAATCTGGAGGATGAGTGGACTGCAGCCTATTCCTTATTGTTTGTCTCAAGTCTTAAGGACTGGATCTACTTGCTGTTTACAACATATTGTTTAATATTGTTTATCTTTAGTCTTAAGAAGTGGGTGTACTTGCTTTATGGACATTTGAAGATCATGTTTTGCAGTCCACTGAAATTGTGGACTGAGAATCTGTGAAGTCTTTCTTTTGGGAGTGTAAATAGTAAATGTTAGATATTGCTTTGAATCTCCCGCCTATTTATTGCACTTCATGTATTTCATATATTGAATACTGGTGTACATTTGATTTGGGTATGTGATTTTAAGTAATATATGATTCATATCTGTACATCTATTTCCTTAAATTACTGTTAGCCTTCTAAGAGCCCAGCTGCTTTGGTCTGACTCTGACAAGGAGCAGACTTAGGCCGATTTCCCACAAGCGCTGCTCCGTGCTCGCTCTTCCCTTTTGCCCCAATGGTACGTGTCAATTTCACACAAGCTGCTGGGCGGCCACATTTTGCACCGCAGCTTCACACAATTTTCCCCGCGTCTACTCAATCCTTATTATCGGCCTTATTATTGTTGATAATCGGCCTTATTATGGTTGATAAGGTCTGGCACTCTCCCAGAGCCTCTTTCTAGAGCTTGTTGTATCTATTTCCACAACGGGCCTTATTCCTAGTACATATATGTAACCTTCCATAGAATACAAAAACTTATATTTAAAAATATGCAAAAGATTTTCATAAGAACATAAGGTGGAACATGGAAAACAAATGTGGTATGAAGTATCCAAGCATGTAAATTGATGATGTAACTGAACCCCCTACATTTATGTATTTGTGTGTTTTGGCTGTGTGATGTTTGTCTTTATGAAAAATACAATCTTTTTAAAAAGATAGTGCAAAAAGAGAAATATATTCAAACCCCAAGTAAATCATAACTTTGTTGTTTTTCTGGCTTCTTGAAAACGCCATTGTTTGCACTTTGGGGGAAACAAAATAAAGCTATAAGGTAACCCAGGAGTTGGAAATAAGGGCAAGTTCAATGTTTAGGGCCTCCTTTCCTAAAGCCTCCCTCCCGTTCACACGCCTTGACTTAAGTCAAGTAACTGTTTATTACAACCGGAAGAATGCAATTTGGCACACGGAGTTATGATACTCCCCACCCCCAAACTCCTCCCCACCCTCAAACTTTCAGACCATGGAAAAACAGGGAAAAGAGACCCTGTCGCAGCCTGCATGATCTCCACAGCTTGTCTTGCCAGATCATCCATATGACCCATTAGCCTTGTCATGTTCTCACAGAAAGCTTTTAAAATAGCATCAATGTCCATTTTCTGTGTGAAACCAGCCCCCTTCTGTTTCCATTTACAGTCAGTTTGGTGTGTGTGTGTGTTCTTTTGAGTCAGCAAAAGCAGCTTTCCCCTCTAAATAGGTAGTCAGTTTAAAAATAAAAACTGACCACACATAAACAAAGAGTGAAATCACAATCTGTTTTTAAAATAATGACAGCATTGGCTAACACTGAGTTTCGGGGGGGGGATTCCCCCACAAAAATGTGATCTGTAGCAAATTCACCAGCTATTTCCTTAATGGAATCTTGGCCTGAAAAAAAAGGCAGAAAAGTTAAAAAACATTGGCCCTGGGATTATATTGTTTTCTTTTTAAAAGCACTCTTCTCCACCAAACTAAACCACAAGCATATGATCACATGCTTCATTGGCTAAGGAATTATTGCAGTAAAGACATTATATTAACTAAACCATGTGGAGGACATGGTGTTAACACATGACTCAAAATAGATTCTAAAAAAGAACAAAAAGAAACCTGGCAGCCTTGAAGACCTTTTTTGCTGGCATCATGTTTTTTAGTTTTCCCCCAACCCTACAATGAGAAATAGAATTTGAAAAAAAACATGTTTACTAAATTAAGACTATGCAACTTCTAAATTAAAATCTTCCCATTATCTAATTTTTTCCCCTCAGCAAGAGGAAAATATGTGGAGAACTTACTTACGTTAAAAGCCTTGCTTTCTTCAGGACCTGGGTAATAAAAGGCCTGGGCCACATCAGGCTAATCATTTTATATCTCGGTCCCATTGTGCAACTAAAAGATAAACCCCTCCCAACTGCAGGGATTGCTGTGATCCAGCAGAGTTCTTCTTATGTTAATTATGTTACCCAGCCCCTCGGCTGCTGCCACTGACTCCTCCTCCTTCTCTTTCCTAAATAGTAGAAGTAGTTAAGGCCTCATAGATCTATGAAGCTAAGCGGGGATGACTCTGACAAGTATTTGGAAAGGAGAAATCAATAAACATAGTTGTGATTAATAAAAAATGGTATTTGTTAATGTAATCAGTTTTTAAAAATGCTTTTTTCCATGTGGGCTTTTTCATGCAGGCAATTTTCTGTGTGGGCTTTCTTCTTGCGAACATTTATGACCATGTTTTTTTTTTCCTGCGGGCTTTCCCCTAGAACCTAAAAAACCAAACACAGACATTCACAGAACTACCTCTGGGAAAGAGGGCAGCATGATGCAAATGGGTCCTCAAAACTAAACACGATGCAGAAGGAAAGGCTAGTTAAATTGGAGTATTTCTCTATGGAAAGTATGATTGCAGATACACTTAACAAGCCACTTCCATGCGAGAAATCTGAGATTCTACACAAGAAAATTAATCTTGTAGACTTTGCACACTGGACCTTGAGAAAGGATGTTGGAATATGCAAGGTCTATTGTGCATAGATAAAGAAAATGATAAGAACATTCTGCAGTGGGCAGCAGAGGGGGTGACTAGTTAGCATAGTGAAATTAGGGGCTACCTACTATTTTAAAATAGTCTCCTTCCTATCTTCTGATTGGCACAATTGATTTTTTTTTCCTGTTCCTGCTGACTTTCTCCTAGCTAGTTAGACTGTTAGACTTCTCTTTCTCTATCCTCTTTCTTATAAAGTTTGTTGTTTTCTTTATAAACAGACTTTATTCTTTAAACAGCTTGTTCTCCACTTTCCTGCATACATAGAGTCTGCCCAAAGAATTTTCATATGCTAACCCTGTATGCTCACTTACATATAAAAAGAACAAGGTCTGTATAAGCTTTCATGTGCCACTGGACTCAAACTTTGTCCTGCTGCTTCAGATCAACATGGCCTCCCACCTGAATCTTACTGATGGAAATGTTACAAGTGCCAGAAATAATAAACATACAAGGAAAGCAAAGAGTTCTGACATGGAATCTTGTTGAGAGCATAACCAGGATGGATGAGAAATTTCTCAATTTCAAAAATGTGATTTTAATAGTGAAAACAGTGGCTCATCAAAGTGTAACTATTGCTAAATAAAAAATCCAAGAATGTATAAGAAAATCTGTTCTTGCCACCTGGCTGGGAGCTTTTAATTGTTCACAAAATGTTAAGATGCCAGTAACTGGCCGGCTTGTTGTTGGGGCATAGGTGTGCTAATCTGAACAGATGCAAGAAAGGGTATTAAATAGCCTTCATCAGCCAAGTGCATGAAAACTGTCAGCAACTGAGCACAGTTATTGGAGCCAGCAAATACTAAATCATCAAGGAATGAGTGGTGCTAGACAAACAAAGCCCATTCCAAAAAAGAACTGAACCATTCGAATTCCGTGCAGGACACAGAACATCCCATAGGAAGACCCCCTCCATACAAAATTGCCCAGCAAAAGCGAAACCTAGTAGATCAAAATCATCCAGGTGAACTGGAAGCATGTGAAAGGCTGACTTAATATCACATTTGGCCAACTCAGCACCACACCAGTAATGATGGACCATAATGATAGCTTGATCAAAAGAGGTGTATCTCACTGAGCATAGCTCTTCCATGAATGCGTCATTCACCAAGCTTTCATGCATGTATGAAAGAAAGTGAATGAGGTAATACTCCACAGGGGCCTTTCAATAGCAGACAAACGTGCTAAAACTTGCACCTGAATCCTCTCAGCAGAAGACATTTTAGGCTGTCTGTCTTCCCCACCCTGCACCGTGGAAAAGGCCCCACCCAACTGCTGCTTTATGGCAGCCAGTCTCTCCGATACGGCCTTATTCACAGGATTTGTCTGCCTCCACGTCCATGGGACTGACCAGCACAGGCCTCTTTGCTGGCTTTTTAGGGGCAGGTTGCTTCCCTTTTGAGGTACCTTGTCCTCTTTAGGTGCCATGGCTCAGGCAGCAATGGACACAAAGAAAGGTGAAGCTGAGGCAGACCCAAATCTGTGTTAATAGAGATGTGTTAATAGAGGCTACAAGTGGCAACAGCCTGGAATTGAGGGAGGACTACACCACAAGCCTCCCCAAACTGAAAAAAATGGTGGCTTCAAGAAATCTGAGCTAATAAAGATGTGGCCTACAAATGGCAACAGCCTAAATTAAGAGAGGGCTACAGCTAAAAGGGGGCCAAGCACCAAAGGCCTCCAATGCCTCCCCAAACCAACAAAATGGCAGCTAAGGAATCCTAGCTCCATCCCCCTCCCCCAGTCCACCAGGACCCCTCCAAACCACAGTCCATGTGTCATTTCCTCCAGGAAGGGGGATTCAGCCATTGCTCCCTTGCTGCTGTGTTGCAAGGTCACTGAGAGGCCTCCAGGCCACTGAAAGCCACTAACAGCAACCAAGCCAGGCTGAGTATCTGGGTCGTCAAAAGAAACCAAGGACAACAAAGCCAGGCAGGGCAACCAGGCCACTGAAAGCTGCTGGGCTGTCATTAGCTGCCAGGCTGCTGAAGATCACTGAAGGGGTCACCACAGCACCAAAGGTTGTCTGACCACCAAAAGCTGCTGGGCCACCAAAAGCCATTGAGCAGCCAAAGGCTGCCAAGCCACCAAAGGCCATTGCAGTGAATGCCACCAAGCTGCCAAAGACCATATAGTTGTTGTAGATTTCCCAGGCTGTATGACCATGGTCTTGGCATTGCAGTACTTGACTTATAGTACCGACTCACATAGATTGTTATTTACACAAAAACACCAATCACCACCCTCGGCAAAAAAGAGGCATAATCAAAACATTAGTAGACTAAGCAAGATGGATATGTGAACTGCACTTTCTCAACGACAAACTAAATCATCTAGACCATGCACTTCAAGTAAATGGCTACTCCAAGAATGAAATCAGAAGAGCGATCAAACCAAAGGTAAAACAAAGAATGGAGGAAAAACAGTCTCCCACAGGAAAAGTGGTTTTGCCACATATCAAAGGAATCACTGATCAGATGGGAAAACTTAGGAAAAAACACAACTTACAAACGGTATTCAGACCCACCAGAAAAATACAACAGATGCTACAATCAGCAAAAGACAGAAGAGACCCCTCACTTCTGCAGGAGTATACCGCATACCCTGCAGTTGTGGGCAGGTTTACATTGGGACCACACAACTTAGAATCCAGACAAGAATAAAAGAACATGAAAGATACTGCAGACTTGGCCAACCTGAAAAATCAGCAGTGGCTGAACATAGCCTAACTCAAACAGGACACAGTATCTTATTCCAAGACACTGAAATGCTGGACAACACATCCAATTACCATGTCAGATTACACAGGGAAGCTATTGAAATTCATAAACACAATTTCAACAGGAAAGAAGAGAGTTTAAAATAAATAGGGCATGGTTTCCTGTCCTGAAAAACACAAAATGCTCTACATCTTACAACAGCACTACAGATAAGATTAGAATTTCAATAGCCAATCCATATGCAAAAAAACCTTCTCAGGAAAGCGCCGTGATTAGAAGGTCACAGCCTGGGAAACTCCTACAACATAATGACTCAGTCCTACCCCACCTTCCTGAGTAGATATAAATTATCTGCCTATCATTTTTCTTCTCACATTGACACAAAGAGTACTCCATTTTCCTGTGTTATATCTCTGAGGATGCCAGTCACAGCTGCTGCCAAAAAATACTACAATACCAAGACCACGGCCAAACAGCCCAGAAAATCTGGTGTGGTCTCACTGAGATTAATTAGCAGGGTTGCCAGCTCCTAGCAGGGGTTGGAGATCTTCCAGAATTTCAAAGATCAGTTCCCCTGGAGAAAAAAAAAAACTGCTTTGGAGGGAGGAACTATACCTCACTGAAATCCCTCCCTAATCCCCATCCTCCCCAGACACTATTTCCAAATATCCAGCAATTTCCCGATTTAGAATTAGCAACTCGATTAATTAGGCCCCAAATTACGATTGGTATGTATTGAAAGAGAAGGGCTAAATACTGTCTCTTAGCCTCGGGGGTGGGGGAGTGGTACAAGAGACTCAGATTGATAGACAGATAAACTGTAAGCATCCTTCTTGTTTAATCTTCTGCCTCTGCCCCTTTGATGTGTAGACTGATACTCTCAGAGAATTACCCCCTTCCTTCCATTCTCTTTTCTCTCACACATACACACAAAAAAGGAGCACATTTCCTTCCATGGCACCATGGATGCAGATGGATTCTATATCTGCATACATCCAGCTAGTTAGATTAGATTCTATCCCTATCTTTCAATCTGCATTATCTAAAATGTAGTTCCTTGGATAAAGGATTCTTATTAGTTTGAAACTGACAAGTGGCTCTGTGCAATTTTGCTAGCAGATACAGAACAAAGAAGCTACTGCTGCCTGTAGCCCTTGTATATTCTACACAGGATAGGGATTACTGGCTTACTATATCAGTGAATCTAACAGGTTATGGGCCAAGCAAGTTCCAAGCTGCAGCAATTAAATGTTAAATCTTCCTCTCAGTGACTAAAACAAAAGGATAGTCTGCCGGCTGGTGTTTTAACAAAGAGACAAGAAATAGGTGTGTGCTTGCTTACTAGAACACAACCAATCAGTGAGAGATAGAGACAGATCATGATGAAGTCTCCAGAGTTAGTGTACATGGAGGGGAAGGTTTGAAAGGTCCTCCTTTCTCCTGATATGGTTTTGGAGTGGAAGGCCTGCTTGAGAATTGCTCTTTGCACAGACAACCTTGACGAATGCCTTGACCAACCTCCCTCCCCCACAGATCAAGGAGTGGATGAAGCTACCAGAAAGACCTGGAAATGCAAAGATCAGAAAGCCCAAGGTCTTCTGGTTTCATCTGTAAATTCCACTTATCTTTCTCAAATTAAGGCTCTGCAGTCAACAGAAAAAGTTTGATTTCTTTAGACTTGTCTCACCAAGCAAAGGGGCAGACATCCAGATATGCTATATGTTAGAAATTAAATGCTTTACAATAGAAAGGAGGACATGCTTCAGATCTCATGTCAGTAAGCTGACAGACTACTTTTCAGCATTAGCCGACTGTGGGGAACAGTTAGAACAGGATGCTAAAGTAGGTGCTCTCTTCCTAATTTTACTGGCAGATTATGCTCATATAGTTTCTTACTTGGAATTGAAAGGTAATTGTACATTTGATGGGGCTGTAAATGAGCTGCTGATGGGGGTGGATCACCATAGAGTGCTAACCAGCCGAGAGAGAATGAGAGGGGTTATAGTAAGAGTTGTTCAACAGTGGAATCAGCTGCCTAGGGAGGTGGTGAGCTCCACCCCACTGGCAGTCTTTAAGCAGTGGCTGGACAAACACTTGTCAGGGATGCACTAGGCTAATCCTGGATTAAGCAGGGGTTGGACTAGATGGTCTGTATGTCCCCTTCCAACTCTGTGATTCTATGAATGTAGGCTAAAAGTTTGTGCATAAACCTTTTTTAAGAGAGGGATCAACCCCCCTTCAGGAGTACAGAACACAGAATAAAAGAGTTGGGAGTAAAGGGAGACTGCAACAATAAAGAGAGCAATCTGTTGCCAAGGGAACCCAGCAGAGGAGGGAAGAGGCTCTTCCTTCACCTAGCAAGAAATTTGAGCTGAGGTGTTTCTCTTGTGGTGGCTGGGGTCATAAAGCATTCCAATGTCCAACAGACAAGCAAGACAATATTTTGAAAGGGAACTTAAACCCCACAAAGAGTGAATCTAAGCATCACAGTTTCACTGCTTCTTTGATAAGGGAAAATACTAATGTCCTTGCTTTGGTGGGGAGAGTGGGGTATAAACTGAATAAATAAATAAATTCTTGATAGTGGAGTGATAATGCATATTTTAATACCAAAGAATTGTTCATTAATTTGGAAAGGATTTCATACTCTTTGAAAGTCTATCTGGGGAATGGCAACTGTATTATTGCATTTGAAAAGGGTGATGTGCTACTTGGGCCACTAGATGGCACCAAAGACTATCTTGAAGGATGCCCCCTACATAGACAGATTTTCAAGTTGCCTGATTTCTATTTCACAACTTGATTTGCAAGGTTATAAAATTCAGTTTGAGGATTGCAAGTGCAAAGTTTTACAAAATGGAGAAGTGTATATTGTTGGCATGAAAGAACAGACTTTATAGCATACAGGAAAATAATGTGCCAATGTCAGACACAGACAGTGAAACTGAAATCTGTCACCCTGATGCTGAAGTACCAGGTGAAATGGAACAGGAAGCCAATCTTACAAAGTCATGTTCCCACGATGCATGTGTGCACCTCTAGCATCACAGATTAGGTCATAAAAGCTATCTAGCTATTCTGGACATTCAGAGAAAAAGGGCTTACCAATGATATTGATTTTATAGAATGTGGAACTACTCCTACTTGTGTTTGTTGTATTCAGTCAAAGGCAATCAACCAGCCATTTCTGAAACAGAGTGAAAGGAAGACCCAGAAGCCATTGGACTTGATACATTTGTGGACCCCTGCCATGGAAAATTGGTAGATATAGGCATTTTCATACATTCATTGATGATTTTTCCAGATATTCCATCATTTTTCTGCTTACTGAAAGATAACAGATGCTGAACAAATTAAAAGACTACATAGTACTGGTGTCCAACAAATTTGGAAGGAAGCCACAGGTTCTTTGCTCTGACAATAGAGATTAATATATATCAGGTGCAACACAGGAGTGAACAAGGGACTGAGCACCAGAGAACAGTTCCCTGCAACCCTGATCAGAATGGAGCTGCAGAGAGAAAAAACTGGATACTCTTAGAGATGGTTTTGTTTGTGGGACTCCCACACAAGTTCTGGGGGAGAGCATAATAACAGCCATATACAAAATAGGCTGATCACAAAGGCAACAAACACCACACCATATGAGCAATTGCACAACCACAAACCTTCTATGGGACACTTAAGAATGTTTTGAAGCAAGGCCTGTTCATATGTTCCAAAAGAAAGAAGGTAATTCAAGCTAGCTGATTGAGCCACTGAAGGAAATTTTGCATGTTATTCAGCTAGATATAAAGACTACAGAATTCTGGATCCACAGACCAACAATATCAGAGTGAGCAGTTCTGTCCATTTTGTTGAAAGTAAGAGATCTCCAGTTTCAGAGGGGGCCAGCTGTCAGAGTCCTCAGTTAGTCAGTCAAACACCAGGCCTTGGTCATTGAAGCAAGGATAGTATTTATTAGACTGCAATACTAGATCACTAGAACAGAAACATTGTTAAGAATAACTTGAATACATGAAGCATTGGGGTTATACTCTAAGGGGGAAAGGAGCCCCCACACCTCTACCAATAGATGGCCAGCCCGCACGCGGGAAAGCTGTGAGGCACTAAATTACTACGTTCCCACCACCTGAAAGTTCTCAAGCCTAGCTGTTGTCTTTAGAAAGCGAAAGGAGACGAACAGCCTGGCTCCAATGAGCACAACTGAACGAAGTATGTTGT
>JAPDNY010000003.1:74928454-74942962 GCA_029375565.1 Gekko gecko | reverse complement strand
GTTTCTGTACTAGGAATAAGGCCCGTTGTGGAAATAAATACAATGGGCTCTAGAAAGAGGCTCTGGGGAGAGTGCCCCGGCTTTGGGCACTCAGTGACAATCTCAGCAGGGTATAATGACAGAGTCCACCATTTTCTCCAGAGGAGAAGTGCCTGGGTGAAATTGAATAGCAGACTCCTGGCTGCTGGAGTTGGGGTGTGAAAGGGTCATTGTTTGCCTGTCATTAAGTGCCTTGGGTGAATTTGAGTAGCTGCTGGCCACACCCTCTCCTGGGGGACAATTCTATTTAAGGCAGGAAGCTTGCAAGAGACACGAGCCTCTGGCACGAGCCGAAGGGTGAGAGCAAAAGGGTGAGGCTCTTGGCCTGTGGCTCTTAGTCTAGGGACTCTCAGTCTAGGGGCTCTGTAAGAAGCCCAGGAAGAGCCAGAAAGCCAGGACCTTGGCTCCTTGGGTTCCCAGTAAGGTAAGTAGACTTCTACAACAGGAGCCATATAAATACAAAGTGTTTTAAAATGGGGGTTATAGAAAAGTATTTGTTTAAAAACAATTATGAAGCCAGAATGCCAGCAGGGGGTTGGAGGCTATCCAGTGTTTTGCATGGAGTGTCACATGTATGACTATCTGCCCACTGGTCAGAAGTCTTGGGTGTGTGCTCGGTGCAAGGAGCTCCTGGTTCTCAGGGAGCGAGTTTGCTCCCTTGAGGCCAAGGTGGCTGACCTGGAGAAGCAGAGACAGTCAGTTAGGTGCACGGAGAAGACTCTCGGGGACTTGTTAGATATGTCCCACTCTGGATCTGGCAGCCCGGCTGCTGCCAGGGAGCATGAGGGTCAAGGGGAAACGGGGCACCATGCTGAGGATAAGGGGAATGTGCCCTCAGAAGGAACCTCTTCTTCAGCTGGTGAATGGGTATCCTTTCGTACCAAGGAACCGTCCCTGGGAAGGGTGGGAGGGGGGCTCTTGGTAGTTGGTGATTTGATCCTTAGGCAGGTAGACAGCTGGGTGGCGAACCCGCGTACTGACCGTATGGTGACTTGCCTGCCTGGTGCGAAGGTAGCAGACATTACGAGTGTTTTAGATAGGCTGGTAAATAGTGCTGGGGAGGAGCCAGTGGTCGTGGTGCACGTTGGCACCAACGATGTGGGGAAATGCAGTCGTGAGGTCCTGAAGGAGAAATTTAGGCTGCTGGGCAGGAAACTCAAGGCCAGGACCTCCAAGGTAGCCTTCTCAGAAGTGCTCATCTCTCATGGGATGGCTCATCTCAAAGAGATGAAGGGGTAGCTATTACTTTTGTACAAGGAAATGGATTACAATTGTCCACTGAGACTGTGGCTAATGATAGGAACTGCTTGGCAAGGTCTCGAGGCAGCAAGAGGAAGGCTGTGGGCTTAACAAATGTGGGAAACTATAAGTGTTTATACACAAATGCTAGAAGTCTCCGAGGTAAAATCGGGGAGTTGGAATGCTTAGTGTTGGGGGGAAATAGACATTGTGGGTATTTCAGAAACTTGGTGGGATGAGGAAAATCAGTGGGATACAGTGATTCCTGGTTATAAATTATATCGGAAGGATAGGGGGGAAGGGTTGGAGGTGGGGTGGCTCTGTATGTCAGAGAGGGTATACCGTCCAGTAAGATTGATAGGGTAAGAGAATTGGATTCTCTTCTGGAAATGCTATGGGTTGAAATAGTGGGTCCAAAAGGAAGCTTAACAGTGGGAGTTTGTTATCGCCCACCAGATCAAAAGATAGAGGAGGATTATAAAATGATGAATGAATTAAAGATAGCGGCTAGACGAAATAACTGTGTTGTAATAGGCGACTTTAACTACCCACACATTGATTGGGTCAATATGAGTTCTAGTCGGGAAAAAGAGATTGAGTTTTTAGACACTCTCAATGACTGTGCTGTGGAACAGATGGTCACAGATCCTACCAGGGGAGAGGCGATCCTGGATTTGGTCCTAAGTAACACCCAAGACCTGGTGAGAGATGTAAAAGTGATTGCACTACTTGGGAACAGTGACCATAATGTCATTGAGTTTAACATTTGTACAGATAGGGAGTTGCCCAAAAAGACTGACGCAACCACTTTTAACTTTAAAAGGGGTAACTTCTCTGGTATGAGGGGACATGTGAGGAAGAAATTGAAAGGAAGAGTGGAGAAGGTCAAAACCATTGGGGAAGCTTGGAGACTATTTAAAAAGACAATCCTAGAAGCTCAGAAAAAATATATACCGCAGGTTAGGAAAAGTACAAATAGGTATAGAAAAAAGCCTGCATGGTTAACAAATAAAGTAATGGAAGCTGTAAAAAGTAAGAAGGATTCCTTTAAGTGGTGGAAAGCTAGTCTTAGTGAGGTTGATAAAAGGGAACACAGACTATGGCAAATAAAATGCAAGTCTGTGATCAGGCAAGCAAAAAGGGAATATGAGGAGCATATCGCAAAAAACATAAAGATAAAACTTTCTTCAAATACATTAGAAGTAGGAAGCCAGCCAGGGAGGCACTACGGCCCTTGGAGGACCAAGAGGTAAAAGGAGTAGTGAAGGATGATAGGGAAATGGCTGAGAAGCTGAATGCATTTTTTGCCTCTGTCTTCACTGTGGAAGAGGAGAAGTATTTGCCCACTCCAGAAGCACCGATTTCGGGAGGGGTTTGAAGAGACCTGAATCAGATTGCAGTGACAAGAGAGGAAGTCCTCCAACTGATGGACAATTTAAAAACTAATAAATCACCAGGCCCAGATGGCATTCATCCAAGAGTTCTGAAAGAACTCAAATGTGAGCTGTGGATCTCCTGACAAAAATATGTAATCTTTCTTTAAAATCTGCCTCCATTCCTGAGGACTGGAAGGTAGCTAATGTCACTCCCATCTTTAAAAAGGGCTCCAGGGGAGATCCAGGAAATTACAGGCCAGTCAGTCTGATATCGATACCGGGTAAGTTGGTGGAAACTGTTACTAAGGAAAGAATTAGTAGGCACATTGATGAACAAAAACTATTGAGGCAGACTCAGCACGGGTTCTGTAAGGGAAGATCTTGTCTCACTAACCTGTTAGTGTTTTTTGAGGGAGTGAACAAACATGTGGACGAGGGGGACCCAATAGATATTATTTACCTTGACTTCCGGAAAGCTTTTGATACAGTTCCTCAACTAAGGCTCCTAAGTAAGCTCAATAGTCATGGGATAAAAGGACAAGTCCTCTTGTGGATCAAAAACTGGCTTACAAATAGAAAACAGAGAGTGAGTATAAATGGGAAACTTTCTCAGTGGAGGGTGGTAAGCAGTGGGGTACCACAGGGATCAGTACTTGGTCCGATGCTTTTTAACTTGTTTATTAATGATTTGGAATTGGGAGCAAGCAGTGAAGTGGCTAAATTTGCAGATGACACAAAGTTGTTCAGGGTGGTGAGAACCAGGGAGAATTGTGAGGCACTCCAAAGGGATCTGTCAAGGATGGGTGAGTGGGCATCAACGTGGAAAATGGGGTTCAATGTGGCCAAGTGCAAAGGGATGCACATTGGAGCCAAAAACATTTATGGGGTCCAAACTAGCAGAGACTGACCAAGAAAGAGATCTTGGAGCCCTAGTAAATACCTCACTGAAAAATTGAGACAGTGTGCGATTGCAATAAAAAAGGCCAATGTCAGGCTCGGGATTATTAGGAAGGGAATTGAAAACAAATCAGCCAGTATCATCATGCCCCTGTATAAATCATTGGTGCAACCTCATTTGGAATACTGTGTACAGTTCTGGTCACCACATCTCAAAAAGGACATTATAGCATTGGAAAAAGTGCAGAGAAGGGCAACTAGAATGATGAAAGGGTTGGAACACTTTCTCTATGAAGAAAGGTTAAAACACTTGGGGCTCTTTAGCTTGGAGAAACGACGGCTGAGGGGTGACATGATCGAGGTTTATAAGATTATGAATGGGATCGAGCAGGTTGAGAAAGAAGTACTTTTCTCCCTTTCTCACAATACAAGAACTCGTGGGCACTCCATGAAATTGCTGAGCAGTCGGGTTAGAACAGATAAAAGGAAGTACTTCTTCACCTAAAGAGTGATTAACATATGGAATTCACTGCCACAGGAGGTGGTGGCAGCTGCAAGCATGGACAGTTTCAAGAGGGAATTAGATAAACATATGGAGCAGAAGTCCATCAGTGGTTATTAGCCACAGGGTATAGATGGGAACTCTCAGTCTGGGGCAGGTGATGCACTCTATTCTTGGTGCTGGAGGGGGCAGCAGTGGGAGGGCTTCTAGTGTCCTGGCCCCACTGCTGGACCTCCTGATGGCTCCTGGTATATTTTGGCCGCTGTGTGACAGAGTGTTGGACTAGATGGGCCATTGGCCTGATTCAACATTGGCTTCTCTTATGTTCTTATGTAGGAACTGATCTTTGCTACCTGAAGAGCAGTGGTAATTTTGAGTGATCTCCAGCCCACCCCCAAGATTGGTAACAGTGGTTCCCCAGGAGGGAGTGGCTGGTTTGGAGGGTGGAGTCTATGGCATTGTACCTGTTTGAGGTCCCACCCCTCCTCAACACTCACCCTCTCCAGGTTCGACCCCTCAAATCTCCAGGAATTTCCCAACCTGGAGTTGATAACGCTATCTCCCTCCCAGCCAACCATCAACCATACCTTTAGTTTTCCATCTCCTCCCCCCCTCCCTCCTAGAGAGCAGTTGTAATTTTGAGTGATCTCCAGCCCCCCCTGGAGATTGGCAACAATGGTTCCCCATCAGGGAATGGCTGGATTAGAGGGTGGAGTCTATGGCATTGTACCTGTCTGAGGTGCCACCCCTCTTCAAACCTCACCCTCTCCAGGCTCCATCCCTCAAATCTCCAGGAATTGCCCACCTGGAGTTGGCAACCTGATCAGGACTGGGCCCAATGAGTTTTCTCCCAAAGGCCAACATAGGTGTGGAAAGGGCCTTTTACTGACAGAGGAGAAAGTACAGGTGCCAACTCTGATTAGGGAAATACCTGGAGATTTGGGGGGTGGATCCTGTGGAGGGCAGCATTTGGGGTGTGTGTGGAAGGACTCAGCAGGGTATAATGCCATAGAGTCTACCCTCCAGAGCAACCATTTTCTCCCGGGGAACTGATCTCTGTCATCTGGAGGTCAATTGTAACAGTGGGAGATCTCCAGGTCCCACCTGGAGATTGGCAGCCCTTGGGGAAAGTCAGCCGCACAGCAGGGAGTTGAAGAAAATGGTTTGATGGTCGCTGGCCCACCTTATTAGCCAGCCAGCCATGCTGAAGCTAAGCAGGAGAAAGAGCCTTTTCCCATTTATTCTGACAGGAAAGTGGCCATTGGGGAGGGGGTTATGGGCAGGGGAGGGGTTATGCTGAAAGTCCTTTGTTTTTTTATTCACAGAACCAATCTTGGTTGCCTACCAACAGCCACTGAGGGGACAGTCCCTCACAGGAGTCAAAAGAACTGTCTTCCTCAGGAGAGAGAGCTGTCCGCCAGTAAATCTGACATGCAAATCTGTCTGAAGGGGGAGTGGGTGTGGAAGAGGAGAAGACCCAGCACCTGGCCAATGGCACGCGAGTACTCTTGAGTGGTGGCTGATGGGCCAATGGCTGAGGGAGGGCATTTTACAGCCAATGGGAGTGCATGGAATCTTACAAAACCAAAAGATAATTATTATTAGGAGATATTGTCCATAGGGCTTCACTATTGTACCTTCCATGAAGAAAGTTTCAAGTGGGTAGCCATACTGGTCCGCAGTAGAAGAGGACAGAGAGTAGGTTTTTTGAAACAACATCAAAATAATATTCATTTAGATGTTTATACCCTGCTTGTCTCCCCAACTGGGATCCAAAGTGGCTTACAACATCATTCTTCTTGGTCCATTTTATCCTCACAACAACAACTATCTTGTAAGGTAGTTTCACAGGGTAGCCATGTTGGTCTGCAGTAGAAGAGCTAGACTGGAGTCCAGTAGCACCTTAACAACCAATAAGATTAAGGATACCATCTGAAGCTGCAGGGTAGTCGCAGGGATGGCAAGGAGAATGCTAGAAAGGCTGTACCTAACTTTACACTTGCCGTGGTTAGAGGACAGAGAAATAAGCTTAGTTTTGTGAATGCTATGTTTGGACTTTTCTCTCCCTGGATTGTTCACCATTTTGCTTGGTAAGATAGTTCACTTTTAAAGAAAAATCTTTCTATTCCTTTCAGACAACACGTCAAAAGTTTTGTTCTAGGGAGTTGGTTTAACTGTTCTTCTGGTGCATGTTCTGATCACATCTTGCCCTTGATAAGCACACTTTCATGTACACAGATGAAGCAAAGGCTTAAACTTGATTTTATCAATTCTTATCCACTCTTGTTCAGTCTGCCTTCACACTACCTTTGCATGTTGCTTCAAGCAGCTGTTTGTATTCTAAATTATTACTTAGCAAAAGCTAGTTTTCCAGATATTAATGCTAAAGATCTGCAGAAACACCTTGGCCAGTTTAACCACAGATTTCTTCATTTCTCTTTTCTGTTGGTTCCAGATACTTACCAGAAGGTCTTTCAGTAAGTGGCTCTGTCCACATCTTAACCACAGTTCAGCAAATTACCTTTAAGACTTCTAGGCCTCTTTATAGCCAGAAATCTTCCTTTTTCTCAGCCACAGCTCTGAGCTTTTAATGCCTTAGTATTAAAAGATCACATGGGTCTTAGGTGGGGGCTTTTGGACCTTATTCTCATCTTACATCATGGTGAGAGTCCACAACATAGTCTACAACATGAGACTTAAGAAGGTTAGCATGGAATATTTGATTGATTAATTAATAGACTAACCAATCGAGTAATTAATTGATTCACCCATTAAGCCTAAATAATAACTAAAATGCCTAAATAATAACTAAAATACTATAACGTTAACAACTACTCCTTCATCAGGAACTGTGCCACAGTAAAATGTTGCCTTTTAATTAACTCTTATTTATTTTAACAGGGTTTATAAAGGACCATTGAGACTAGCAATTTTTCCTTCAAACACTGGATAGTTCATATGCATAGAGTTAAAATATGTGCAATGCCCCCAGTAACATGATGCTGGAAAAACTGGTAATGTGGAAGCCATGGAAATGTGCAGGGTCATAGTGAGTAACCCTTGTGGCAAGGAGACACAGGCAATGTGACAGAAGAAAGGGGAAGTTTATTAATCTGTCACTGTCCCTCAACCTACTGGCAGTGGTAGAAAGCTACATCTTATTTTTTCCCAGAACTGAATCATACTGCCCACTTTATCCTATTTGGGTGTGGGGGGGTTGGCCCATAGTCCATTTCAAATGCATAAAAGCCCTGCTTATTTTCTCCACACAGTCATGTATGGCAGTACCAGGAAATGCAATGACACAGCTGCAATGATTCCAGCAGGTAGAATAAACACTACTGTAATTGTGAAAATGGTTGACAGCTGTCTCATTCCAAGTTCGCGTTAACATTTCACTTGTCATTGTGGGTGTCTGTAGGTTTCAAGGGTTCTTTAGAATATAGCTTGATTTGGCCGTATGCATCCTATACAAGACTTTTGTGTAAACACCAAATTATTTGAAAATGACTTAATTTTGGAAGTGTTTTATTATTTTAATTTCCATTAAAATATTAAGGATTTATTCTAATTTCCATTAAAATATTAAGGATGTATTCTAATGGTCTCTCATATCCCTCTGCAGTAGGGTTCCAGGTCTCTTGCTATGGGAGACCTCCACCAGCAACTCCCATTTCCCATCACCACTCCATCAACCAGCATGCTGTCACCATCATGATGTCACTCCTCAGTTTTCCCAGAAGTAACATCACAACACTCTAGGTATCACTGGAAACTCTATGGTTTAAAATAGCACCATAAAGTTTCTGGCAATTCCTAGAGTGGTATAATGTCATGCCTGGGTTTTCCCCAGAAGTGATGTTGTGCTGTTGTGTTGATTGCACCTGTCCTCACCCTTCCATCTCCCATTGCCTAGCAACCTACTCTGCAATTAATTATAATACAATTTTTAGAGATGCACTGTAATGATTTCACACATTGGTGCTTGTGTTTCTTTAAGTGTCTAGTGTGACTGCTGTAATGTAAGGACAGTGATAGAGGGAGATAAGTGCAATGTGATTGGCTGATGACTGAGAGTGTGGGAGGAGAGATGTCTCTGAGGTGATTCTGTGTTCTTGGGAGGAGGAGTGTGGAGAGTTTTTGTGAGAGTCTGTGTGACAGAGAAAGCAGTTAGAGCTCAGTTCAGCCTGTGTGGCCATATGAACAAGAGAGTTCAGCCTGTGTGGCTATATATGTGTGTGTGTGTATGTATGTATTTATATATATATGTATGTATGGGTGGATGAGAGGGAGATAAGCCTGTCAGAGTTGAGTTTTGGTGTATGAGAGACTGTGTATGACACCAAGCTTTGTCAGTTATATTTTCTTTCTTTCTTCAACAACAGTTGAAACATACCCAGAAACCTATTATGTTCTTTAATAAATAAATCATTATTTGTTTAAGCTTATCCCAGAAATCAGAACAACAAATCTCTTCAGGGGCGTGGGTTCGAATCCCACTGCTACCACCACTCTGTGGCATCCTTGCTTATTGGGGAGACCGTTTCTCCTTTAAAACACACTCTGTGTACATGAACGTGGTAGATTTCTACTGCCACCAGGAATTTAAAATTCCAAATCTCTCTATTTTGGTAGAATGACCCAGTGTCTGGGTGCTTCAGAGGACTATGTGGCCCTGAGGAAGGACTGTTCTGAGTTCTAAAAGACAGCACCATGCCAATTTTGTATTTCTTGTCCTCTGGCATCTGCATTGCATTCATTGTCTTAATCAAAGCAGGAAGTAAGGCAGTGAGATTGAATCCATTGGTCTCTATCAATACTTAGCAAATACAGAGGAGAGGTTTATTGATTACCATGACAGGTATTTTTTGTTTATAGCAAAGACTTTTCTTCATGGTGCTCCCTTTCACCTCACCATCACTCCAGTACAAAAGATTCATCAGGAAAGGTGTCATGTAAAAAGCAATTTCAAACAGAGACTGTGGGGGGGGGGGGACCTTATAAAATGTGGAAAAATTAAAGCAGCATTCAGATCTCCATTAAGAAAAGAAATTGCCTATGGGCATTCACTAAATATGTAACATCCATTTCTGTTGCAACGCTCCAGAGTTTATTCCTCAGTCACAAATGCAATTTCATAGCAGAAGTAGAAAGCTTAAACAAAGTGGGGGAAGCTTCCTTCCTTATGCGAGGTGCGTGATGCTGCTGGTTTACAGTGTACAAATTTGCAAGTGAACCATCTGATAGATCAAGATAATTTGGAGATCTGCTCAGCAGCAAGGAGCTTTTTTACCTCATTTGTGCTGGCAAGTATTCTGTGCTCTGAAATCAAGCTCTCTTATGTTGGCAGCAGAGGATAGGACTCACAATAATGTGTTTAAATTAAGGGCAGGAAGGTACCGGCTGGATCTTAGGGAAAACTTTTTTACAATAAGAGTTGTGCAACAGTGGAATCAGCTACCAAGGGAGGTGGTGAGCTCCCCCTCACGGGCAGTCTTTAAGCAGCGTCTGGATAAACACTTGTCAGGGATGCTCTAGGCTGATCCTGCATTGAGCAGGGGGTTGGACAAGACGGCCTGTATGGACCCTACCAACTCTGTGATTCTGTGATTCTATGGATGGGTTTTATTTGTTTTAGAAAACAGCACTTTGACTGTGGCTTCAATGGTTGTTTCAGATCTTCTTCATTTTAACTTACATATAGAAGAAATATAAAATACATACTGAACATTTAAATGTACTTGATACCAAAAACTGACAACCACAAAACCAGTGAAAGTTCTATGATAGATTGCAAGCACCATCATTCCAGAGGTTATGTCGAATACCTATATATACTATGGTATCTCTAATTTTACTTTTCCTCCAGTTTTACCTTGTTCCTATAAACAATAAAGGGACTCCATCTTTGAACAAACAGATTCTGTGTAAGTATTTGCAGCGTTCCACTGGTAGTTTGTTCAGATCTTGCTAATTCCTGCTTTGTTGTTGTTGTTGTTGTTCAGTCGCACAGTTGAGTCCGACTCTTCGCGACCCCATGGACCAGTTTACGCCAGGCCCTCCTGTCTTCCGCTGTCCGCGGAATTCCTGCTAACTGCAGTATAATTCCTGCTAACTGCAGTATATATAGGCCAATGATCTGCTCAACTGAGGAATAAGAAACAATCAAAGAATTACAGTCCTGTTTCTGGTGCTTATCACATTTGGCATATCATATGCATTAGTATATTCTACCTATGCCAGTGTAGCAAGGGCCTAACTAGAAAAGAAAGCATCCCTAAGATAATTCTGGGAACACACCATCGTTTTGTAAGTTCCCACTGGGAACTCCCTTTAACAGCACTGCAGGGGCCCAATTCTGGTCATGACCATCAAAGTGTAGGGGATGAAGGGCTTCTGCCTTCCTCCCTGTAGTGGAAAAACTGCGGAAGACCACTGTAAGTCAAGGAGGCAGGTGGTGAATCACACAGCCCTTCTCCATGTGAATGGCAGTCTCAGGGCAACAGGGTGTTAAATTCTACCCAAATGGAGAGCACCTGGTGGTGGGAATACAATATAGGATTGGGCGAGATCTCTGGGTAGGATGGCAGCAAGCTACAGAAGGGGCATCTTGGCTCCAGCGCAGTGTTTTTGGACTGCCTAATGTCTGGAGGAGACTCCCCATCCAATACAGGATACAGGGCGGGTGGGAAAGTATGGTCTATTTTGTGTGCTGAATAAAGCTGCTTCTTTTGTTCCAAGTGCTTGGAACAATAGGTCCTATGCAAAATGGCAACAGGGATGTTACTTGCCAGCTTGTCCCCCCAGCACCATTTTGGGTTGGAAAAACACTGTGTGTGGGGGGAAGGCACAGACTTCTTCCCTCTGTGCTGTGGTCTTCCCAACTAGAACTGGGGCCCTGTGGTGCTGTTAAAAGGAGTTCTATGGTGGAAACTCACACTACAAAATGGCTGCTCATCCGCAGGGCAAACTTGGGTATATTGTCGTCTTGTCCAGATTGACTCTGAGTTACATATTTCAAATGATTCAGGAGCCTTTCAGTTTAACGATGACCTTGAAATTATCCCAACAAACCTTTTTCGACAACTCCTAGGTGTTCCCAGATGTGTACCTAATTCAGCATTATGCATTGAACTGGGTCAACACCTCACTGAAACAAAAAATTGGTTAGTTGTTTTCAAATATTGGCTTGAAATACATTTTAGAGTTTCAACAAATTAATGTCATGATTAAAAACCGATCCACACAGTGCTAATTGTTTTTTAGGCATTGAAAAGAAAATCCACCGATTAGGTTTTTCTATTGATCATTTCCTTTTGTTGGAAGAAACTGCTATCTTCCGGATAATTAAACAAAGACTGTTTAATTTAGAAATTCAAAAACTGTGTCCTCTACATTTTCATTCTTCATCTCAGGCTTTTTTGAATCTTGTAACACCATCACCAAATGGCTAAGTACCTTCACAATCTTTATGTTCCTTTACACCGTAGACCATCTGCACTAGCCTGATTAAATGTCCTCCCCTCAAATATGCTATTGGGCAGATTAAAAAAAAAAAATCCCCTTTCGTGAAAGGTTGTGCAATTGTTCCTTAAAATCTCTTGACTCAATTCAACAAACCATTTTAAATTGCCAATTTCATACAGCCACTCGCCAGGAACTTTTGCCGCTAGCATTGATCTTTAATCCTAATGTTAATAAAGATAGAATTATACAAAATCTCTTCAAGGATGCCAACCCTGAAATTACAGCTTTGGTTGCTAAGTTTCTAGCTGAAGTGATTAAAATCAGATACAGGCTTTTAAATTGAATTGTATGTATTTTAATTGTTTTTACTCTAATTTAGTTTGTTGGAATCGTTATGATATGTGTTTTACTGTTCCCGTTATGCCACTGAACTGAACAGTAGCCTTTTGTGCTAACAAAATGTTCTGCATTTGTTGTACCTATAATACAGATAATGGCTGAGTTCAGACTAGCAGTTTGGCCTGATATAGGCACATTTCAGAAACGTTTCACAAACGGATTAAAGGGCTGGTTCACACAGGCACATCTGTCAGCCATACTCAACCTGTCTTGTAACGCTTCCCTCCAGAGTTTAAAAAATACCAGGTGAAATTAGTAGCAAATCCTGGAGAGCGTGTTTATCCTGCTTCCCAGAAGTGTGAATGTGAACAAGCTGATCCAGTAGGGATGCACTTATGCACATGACCGCCCAAGTGCATATAACTGGATTACAAAAAAAGCCACTTACAGCCATGCCTCCACCAGGGGCGGGCCTACAGTGCGAACGCTCCCTTGTGTGTCCTTCCTGGTATGCTCTCGCTTCAGTCGGTGCAGTGTGACCGGGAAAACCCAGAACACTTTGTTCTGGGTCTTTTCGCCACAACTCCCTCGCGCTTCAAACTGCCAGTCTGACCCCAACCGATGAGGGGTGTCTTAATTTACTCAAGATACATTCTCATTTTAATAGTCATACAAAAATTTGTTGAGCAACTCTGAAACGTCAAAGACCCATAAAAAGACATGCAGAGGCCTCATTTCTACCAAGGTCTAAATCCTTAGTCAGCAATCAATTTATGGAACAACAATTTATAGGTGGCCAAAGACTTTCTCCTCCATGGAACTGCCCCAGTTGTCTCCCAAAATGAATCTCCAAGCAAGTCCTGGTGTTATAACGATGACTGCCCCCCTCCACTTTTCTTCTTCCAGTTGCATTGGCAGTTTGGAGGTGGGAGGAAACAAATTGACTCAGGGGCCTATTGTTGCTAAAGCATTAATCTAAAGGAATGATCAATGACTGCACAAGAACCACATAGGCCGAGTTCAGACTGGCAGTTTGGCTCGATATAGGCATGTTCCAGAGACATTTCACAAACAGATTAAAGGGCCGGTTCACACAGGCACATCTGTCAGGCATTCCCCAGCTGTACTCAGCCCGTCTTGTAACGCTTCCCTCCCGAGTTTAAAAGCTACCAGGTGAAAGTGGTAGCAAACCCTGGAGAGCATGTTCATCCTGTGTTCATCCCACTTCCTAGAAGTGTGAACGCAAACAAGCTGATCTGGTAGGGATGCTCGTATACGCATATCGTCAGATTACATTACAAAAAGCTGCTTACAGCTGCGCCTCCACCAGGGGTGGGCCAACAGTGCGAATGCTCCCTTGCACCTCCTCCCCGGTATGCTCCCGCATCAGTCAGTGCAGTGTGACTGGGAAAACCCGGAACAAACCTGTTCCGGGTCTTTTTTCACGACTCCCTTGTGCTTCAAACTGCCCGTCTGAACTCAGCCATAAAGTATACATAAGGCAGTCAACAGTAAAGGAAGAAAATAAAAATTCAGCAAAAGGATTAGAAAGTCCAAAGTAGCTTTCATCTACAGTTGTATTTTATGTTTAATAATTAAATGTAAGAGTGATGGAGGGGGGAGGGCAGAAACAGATTCACAACACCTACCTGTCTTAAGCAGAAGCAGGTCACCAGCTTGTGTTGGCATCTTGCATTGGTCTCACTGTGGCAGCTTGTATTTGCCTAATGGCAACAGTTTACATTGACCTCACAGAAGTGGTCGCTCGGATCTGCTACATGGTGGCAGCAGCATTCACTATGTATATGGTGATTGGCTGTTGGCTCTTGGGATGCAGGGACCAACAGCCATGGCAAGTCCCACTTGCAAGGTGGGGACCACTGGCTTGCGGTGGTGGTGCCTTCCACTTACCATGTGCTGGGCCACACTGAGGTTGTATGGTCAGACCACCAAGATTCTTCCTGGTGGCCTTTAAGGCTAATCTGCATCTGAATAAATGAGAGGGGAAATCAGGGTCTGATAGTCTCATCCATTTGCAAAGAAAAACCAAGGGCTTGATATAAATATTGTATTGCAACCCAAGGGTTGCCGATCTTTTATTTAATGAGAGCTACTTCTGAGTAATAAAAAAAGATCCCAAGCTACTTCCCCCCTCCCAGCATTATCAAGTACCCGTCTGTTCTAGAAACAGGACAGAATGCCCTGACCTGGCTAGCCAAATCTCATCAGATCTCAGAAGTGAAGCAGGGCCAACCCTGGTTAGCATTTGGATGGGAGATCACCAAGGATTACCGAGGTTGCTACACAGAGGCAAGCAATGGAAAAGCACCTCAAAACAACTCTTGCCTTGAAGACCCTATGGCAAGGGTGTCAAACATGAGGCCTGGGGGCCGGATCAGGCCCCCAGAGGGCTTCCATCAGGCCCGCAGTGGAGCTGGCCATCTCCTGCTTCCAGTTCTGCTGCTGTTAATGCATCATAGCTTGCTTTGCCAGACTCTTTTAATCACTCAGCCATTTCATGTTTTCCCCTGGGTCCTAGACTCAGAACTCTGAGCATGAGATTTCTGTGGGGAATGCCAATAAATCAAAAGTAGGTTTGCAGCTTACATAGCTCATGTTTTAAGCATGTTTTTATTTTGAGTAAAAAAC